>JAWNNO010002009.1:0-265177 GCA_035044985.1 Lordiphosa fenestrarum
AAATGGCAGCCTCTGGCGTTGATGGCGTATTGTGCCCTTTTTGCAGCATTTTCCATCGTTTTCGCCAACATTTCGGCCGGAATAGCGGCTATTTCTTCACGAATGTTGTCCTTGAGCTCTTCTACGGTCCTTGGCTTGTTAACGTAAACCTTTGACTTCAAATATCCCCACAAGAAGAAGTCAGGCGGCGTCAAATCGGGCGAACGCGGTGGCCCGTCCAAATCACCACTTTTCGACATCAAACCGGAAACAACTTCTTCAGAAAATCGATTGTTATGCGACTTGTGTGCGGTGGAGCGCCGTCTTGTTGAAACCAGAACTGCCTCATACGCTTTCGACGAATAATTGGCATCACAAAATTGGTCATCATGTCGCGATAACGCTCCTGGTTGATGGTAACAGCATGGCCATTTGCATTTTGGAAGAAAAACGGCCCAATGACCGTTTTCGCACTAACGCCGCACCAAACTGTGACTTTTTCGTCAAGAAGAGGCACTTCTTGAATCTCCTGAGGATTTTCAGTGGCGTAAATACGGCAATTTTGCTTATTTACGGTCCCATTCAATGTGAAATGGGCTTCATCGGACATGATAATTTTGTTTTCACAATTGACTTGTTCTGTTGAATGTAAATTTCAACTATTTCAGAGCGCTCGCGTGGCGTGTATTGTTCCATGGTAAAAATCTGCTTGGACTGACGCTTCAAACGCGGTATGTCATTAAGCGATCTGACATCTCTGTCAAAAGTCTGCCAGATGGGTCCGTCGAATATGGACAACCCTGTACCTTTGTGAACCACTGAACCGAACCGGAACCGCGGTTCAGTCAGCTCAAAAAACCATGTAATCAACCGAACCGGCTGTTCAGAAACTGTCTGAACCACTGAACCGAACCAGTCTTTATATTCGAGTGGTTTGCATCCCTGACAAAAACTGTTTTGTTTTTAAATATTTTCGTTTTTCAACTTGCCAACTATTAAAACTTCAACGCAATTTAGACCAATTTCATCAGAACCGAATGAATATATCATATATGTAGCTGCCATACATTAAACTGGCCAATCAAATGATCATAGTAGAGGCGCCAAAATATCAAACATTATTTTGATGTTAGCAGACTTTTACAATTGGCATAAATTTTTCAGTTCCCGAAATGTGAATAGTATCCCAAGTAATACTTCACAGAATCTTACAACAATTGGTCATAAACATGCTCGATAATTTGGCATTACAGTACTCGGGTGATACCACCAATAAAGTATTTGATCTGGTATCCTGTTTATACACAACAAAACTATCATGATAAATGCTCTTTAAAGTATGCTTTACTTAATAATATTACTAATTCAGAAAAATAATTGTTTTATAGTTGGCTGACTACTATCTCATTTTGAATACCTTCAATTAGTCCGTCAATCGTAGTGAATGCAAAGGGTGGATTATGTATGAAGCAGGCATAACTGACTCTCAATTACTTATTTAAATTGAGAATTATTTGGGGAAATGAAAATGGCATACTTTTAGGCGCATTTATAATGATATTCTTTTTGTGTATAATCATCTACTTTAAATTATCTCCCATGTAACTGGCAGTGCTTATTAAAGCATTTTACAATCACTATGCGACCAAGATTCTCTAGGTTAATGGTTTTGCTCTTAGTGACTTTAACTGAAATCCTAAGATTCTTTTTACATCGTACTCTAGTAGACTTTTTAATCCGACCTATAATGTAATTACTTTTCATTACAATAATCACATTTATTCAGATAATAAATTAACAATTACTGACTAATTCAGCATTTCAAGCACAATTACAAAAAAAAATCCCTTTACTGGTACAATTATTCAAGTAATTGTAAAAGTAATTATATGTTATATCCTAATGCTTGTAATGCTTGAAATGCTTGTAATTTTCTGAAAATGGTATAGAAGAATTCATAGTGATATCACGACGGGTGGAATAAGCGCAATGGTCCCGTAATTCGATTCCCTTATCTCTGAAACGTTGTACTACCATCTATGCCTTTCGTCAATTGTTTCGAGTCTTTTGCACTTATTTCAATAAACTCTGTCGAATAAGCATCTCGTAAACTATTATTAAACTTAATGATGTGGCTGCACCTCTCTATTGGTTGGGCCGGAGGTGGGCTGCTGTTTTGCCTGTGACTCGCGCTTAACACATAATACACAAAATATCAACTCATTTCATTAAGACTGTGTGTGAAACCTCAAATGGGTTTTCAGTTCAAAATGAAACTGTGGCCAAAAATGATTCGATACAAATCGCCATATTCTCTGCCATGTCACACAATGCATAAACTCCATCTGCTTTGCAGTGTACTGCATTATTTCAATTTGCATTTATTTCAATTTGCAATCAACAACAAACCCAACAAAAATAAACCCCCTCGCGACAATGTTAAATGGGCGCAAACATATTATTTTACATACTTGTGCAGAAAGTATTTTTTAATTAAATCATTTTCAACAGCATCATTAACAAAACTGAAACTAAAAAAAAATGTGCACAACGCCAATAAACATTTAAATTCAATTTTCCAAAATTATAGAGCATGCCATACCCAGATCCGACTCAAATTTCAGTACTCACCCCCCCCCGAACGCACCCAAAAGGGCTTAGAAGAGCGTATTTGGCCTGCGCTCATGTTATCCACCATAATCAAAAAGTAATTAAATTATTAATAAACCATTTAATGTTAAATAATTTTGGTATGAACACTGCAGATGAAGCTTCTTGCGCCACTGGCAATTTGCATTTTGTATCATTCAATTCAATATTTAAGCCGTAAGCGTTTTCGCACCTCGAATTTTGTAATGCCAGAGGGGCAGTCAAATTATGTGTGTCCGTCCTGCCGGGCTTATCTGTATATCAAATGCATATAAAATCAGCAAATATTTTCCGACGTTTTTCGCTTACGGATTGTGATAAGCTGTGACAGTTGCCGACAACAACACAAAATCGTTTCATTTCCTCTCCACACAAGAGAGCAACTCAAATGTATGACAGCCCCAAAATGTAGGCAACAAAATTCACCTCAAATTCACCGCATCACATTATATAGGAATTTTCATCCCTCTTATATATTATGCACCAATGGACTTTGAAACTTAAATGAACAATATCAGTTGGGACAGCACTGCGGACTACGTGCCCAATCTGTCGACGTTTCATTAATTGGTTGACCTGGGCTTTAGCAAAAACCATATTTTTAATGATTATTCAAATTAAACTTTTTTTTGGCATTTGATTTCCCTTTTGTAAATGTAGTATTTGAGGGATAATAAAAAGTTTCTTCCCAGTGATAGGAAATATTCCACAAATCAAAATAACAAGTATGAAAGTGATTGCAGTTATACTGGACAGCTGGCAAGAATTCCAATAACCACGAACCATTTTGCGCTCGTAACGAAAAAAACCAACCTTTTGAAAGGAAATGAAATTTATAAATTGGTGAAACCTCAAATAAATTGATGACAAGTCCCATGTAAAGAAGTGTTGTCATGTTCATCTCAGCATAAAACAGCTGTGACGATGTGACACCGGTGCATTTAAAACTTTAAAATAAGTATACCCTTGCAGAGGGTATATTGAAATTGTCCCGATGTTTGTAACGCATACACTCAAAAAATTTAATTTCTCATTTTTAGAAATTCGCCCTAAAATAGTTTTCCTTTCTTGTTTTTAGACAATTTTTTCTTAAACTAAGAAAAAACAACCCTAAAAAAGATTTTTTAGAATCTAGAAATTCGGTTTATTTTTTCTTAAATTTAGGGTCATTTTTCTATATTTTTTCCTCAATACTTTCTAAAATTAAGAGCGAATTCGCCCTTGAACTTAAAAAAAATACATTGCACTGTGTCTTAAAATAGGGCGAATCGCCCTCAATTTAGAAAGCACATTTCTTAAATTTAGACAAGCCACTTAGAAATTCGCCCTAAAATGTAGAAAAAAAAGTGTAGAAAATCGCCCTAAAAGTATGAAAATATTAAAAAGACACCCCTTGTAATTCTCAAGTACGAATTCCATGCATTTGGAATATAAAAGGGGCAACTAACATTCGGCATGCTGAGAAAATCGCCCTAAAATATAGAAAAATAATCTAGAAAACCGCCCTAAAATTTAGAAAAATAGAAAAAGACACCGCATGTAATTTTCAAGTTCGAATTCCGTGCTTTCGGCATAGCATTTGACTGCGTTCTTTACTGTAACTCACGCGAGTGCTTGGTAGTCGAGGGCGATAAAATGCCTTTCGTGTTGAAGTTACCCCGAGGTCCCGAGTTCAAGTCCCAGGCAAGGTAAAGTAAGAAATTAAAATATTGATTACTTATTACAATGTGATTTTCAGAAAAGAAACTTTAGTGAACCAACAGAAGGAAAATATCCTATAAAAATAATATATAAGGAGTTAAACGCTTCTTAGTGTAGTAGTCTTCTTCCTGTTCTGTCTCCAACCCCCCCCCCCCCCCCCCCCCCCCCCCACTCCCTTTCCTGTCTATAAGAGTTGAAAATGTTTATACCCGTCATTCGTAGAGTAAAAAGGGTACTAAAGTCGTGCAAACGTATGTAACAGGCAGAAGAAAGCATCTCCGATATCATAAAGTATATATATTCTTCATCTGCATCAACAGCCGAGTCGATATAGCCATGTCCGTCTGTACCCGCGTGACCTCCGTTCTCGTCCGTCTGTATGAACACCTAGATCTCAGAGACTAGAAGAGCTAGAGCAACCACAACTAGGCAGATCAAGTTTGTTTCAAATTTTGGCCACGCCCCCTCCCGCCCCCGCAATAAAAAATATTGAATAACTCCCACAATTTTTAAGATATCGAGCTCAGATTTTGTAGTGTAGTCTATGTGGCCAATATCTACAATCTCACAAATTTTCAAAAGGATCTGATAATATATGGCCGAGTTAAAAAAATGTTGCATACTTATCCGAGCTGAGCTGAGTAACGGGTATTCCGAAGTCGGGCAGGGCCGACTTTAACTTACGCTCTCGTTTTTTTCTAAAATCAAGAAAGGTTTTTCTAAAATCTAGAAAGGTTTTTTTAAAATCTAGAAAATTCTACAATTAAGAAAACATTTTCTAGCTTATAGTAAATATTTTCTTAATTTCAGAAAGTCTTTGTCTTATTTTTAGAAATAGTTTTTCTAAAATATATGGCGAATCGCCTTATATTCACCCCTTTTTAAAGGCGAATTTCTAAATTTAAGGTCGATTTTGGCTGTTTTTTTTTTTTTAGTGTAGAAGGAAGCATTTCCCGACTGCATAAGTATATATTCTACATCAGCATGATGTAGCATGATCCGCTTTACCCTGCTTAGAGACTTTTAAGAAAGCGAATATTTTATAACAAGCATATCTTTTACAAAAGTCTTTTAAAAAAGATACAAAAAAGATTAATTTGGGAAAGATATGTCTTAAATATACTTTTAATCATTTAATCCAACGGAGCTGAAAAATCATCCAAAGGATGATATCCTCTGGATCATAGCTCCGTTAGATGATTAAAAGGATATTTAACATATCCTTGTTAAATGGATACGGGAAATCATCCAATAGATATTTTTACATATCCTTTTTTTCTCTGTGTAGGCAACTGCGCTTGCCTATATGTACAAGTTAAGGCTTCCTCGCCACAGAGAGTAGTTGCACAAAAATGATACGTTTTGTGGAAAATATTTCATATATTTGCAAATAACAAAACAAGAAAGAAAGTCGGTCAAGCCCGACTATAACATACTCTGTACCAAGAAAATTTGTCTTTTGATCATAACTCGAAAACCGTTCATCCGATCTTCTTCATTTCTTTGGCGGATCGATAAGTTATCCTAATAACTAAATATGTCCAGAAGGAACAAGCCATCTATCTTCAAAACTGTGAGAGATATGACGTTTTTTCTAAATTGCGAAGGCGGGAGGGGGCGTGGCCAAATTTGAAAATAAACTTGATCTGCCTGCAGACATAAGAAGCATATGTCCCATACACGTCAAACCTCTATCTCTTACCATCTCTGAGATCTGTGCGTTCATACGGACAGACAGACGGACGGACGGACAGACGGACATGGCTATATCGACTCGGCTTGATGCTGATCAAGAATATATATACTTTATGGGGTCGGAGATGCTTCCTTCTGGATGTTACATACTTTTGCACAAACTTATAATACTCTATGTACCTACGGTACAGAGTATAATTATCAACGATAAATTAATATTGGGCTTTACACAGCCAAAAGGGCCACGTCGACCTGCTCTCAATCTCCTAGTTTCTGTATTCCTAAGAGAAGAGAAAGGGACCCACAGCTTAAAGCGAAAACCGTTCAGCAATGTTTGCGAAGCATTTTTATGGCTAGTTACTTCACAGTTGGCGCCACCAGCTGGTAAAGGTGACCGGTTGTGTAAAGGCCCTTAAAGAAAAACTCTTTTTTGTTGTAAAAGATGCTTCGAGGCTGCATCAATTGGTGGCTTCGGTTGAATACCCTGACATTACGTGCCTTTAAATAGCAATGTGGCATGTATGGGATGACTAGTAATTTTGTTGTGTTATTTTAATTCGTTACCTGGGGTAAACGAACTTTGTGCTGGGCGTCGCGACATGTCGAGCAAATATCGTGCAATAAATAATTATAAATTGGCAACGGAAACATGGAGTCTCCTCGTTATGTGCAATTTTCAATTAATTAGCAAATGTAATGCAACCTCCGATCATCGGGCAGCTCTCTTAGGCTGAAATGGCTCCCCCCCCCCCTCCGGTCTCCCCGGGAGGGCCATTTAAATGGCTCCCTTTAACACTTAATTTTTATAAATATTTATGCGCTTGCGATTTAATTTATTCGCAAATAATCAGTTTTTTTCGCTAGCATTTTCTTTTGGGCGGACAAATAAAAATTTATATTGGCATTGTTGACACATAAATTGAAATGTTGCGTGGCTACAAGCACACAAACACACGCACACGCACACACACAGCTTAATGCATGCGCATAAATCATAGCATACTTTGAAGCGCTTCCGCCGGTTACCTATGCAATTTTTGTTTTAATTTCGCATTATTTGTTTGCCTTCGGTATTTATGCACATTGCCATGGCAATCGCATTCAATTGCAAATCCATTAAATGCGTTTTTAATTTTGTGAGCTGCAATTACGTAGCATTTGTATAATTTTAAGTGCTCGTTTGCATTTTAACACAATTAGCCCTAGCCGCAGCGCTTAATTTGCCATTAATATGCCTCAGGTGCCCTGCTCAGCTCCGGCGAGCTTAATCCCACCCAGTTGGACTTTCTGCTGCGTCACAGCGTCAGGTTACTGAACATATACTATCACCTGGCTACCAATCAAAGCCCGCAGCAGCAGCCCGGCGGCGGCAAGATGCACAAGAGCGAACTCTTCACCCTCAGCAGCAGCAGCAGCAGCAGCAGCGCCCGGGGAGACGGCAGCGCTGCAGGCTTTAGGTTACTTTGGAGGCGATTACGTTTACATGAAACTTTACAACATTTTAAGAGGTGCTAATGACAGCTACAAGGTAAGTCAAGCCACGGACCCAAGTCAAGCCAGCGCCATTAAGTCTTGCTGCGAATGGCAAAAGTTCTGCGGCACGTGCTCTGAGATTTGGCAGCTCCAGCTCCGACTTTGGCTGCAGCACGTACAGCGCCAGGCGTCGTTTTATATGCAACATTTTCTTCACAGTGCGTTGGCAAATTGCAATGAGTTGTAAAAGCGTCACCCCCCGCGCACTTGACTTTTGCCAGTCGCAGCAGCTCGACCGACTTAATGCGCCCCGCATTAGGCAACTCAACTCATCTCGTCTCCCTGCCTGCAGATAACCATAAATCAAGAGGCAGGCAGCTTATTAATTTTCCTGCTAAAAAGCTGCCTCAATGCTTTGAGTTTCTGCCTGGAGGCAATGGCGCCGCCCTCCACGCCGCAGCAGCTGAAATTAATTGAAGAAATACTCCACTATTTGACCAAGCTCATAAATTATGCGCCCGGCGAGTGCGTTGCATGTCTGCGGCAACTGTTGAAATATTTATTTGCCCAAAATTATGCCAGCCAAGTGCAAGGGCAGCACCACGCGTTCATACGCCCCTACTTTGTGGCCAAGGGCAGCGTCTCCTCCACGGGGTGCGCAACAATAAATCCAAAAGCGGCGCCAACTCACCAACTAACCGAGGCGTCCTCGCGCCCCCCCTCGCCGCTGCAGTCACTGGGCATGCTGTTTGTGCAGGGCCTGTCACCAGATACTCCACCCGTGGGTGATTGTGTCCGGCTTATAAAGCTATTCGAGCCGCTGGTCATCTACTGTCTGACGGTGAGTAGCTATAACTAATTAATTTTAGTAGCAGCCAATTTGTGCGATTGAAAATGCACAGACACGTAACCACCGTTGCACAGTGGAATCGAGAGGTAATGGGAAAGTGAAACTCTGATTCCACATTTATTTGTCTATAGAGCTTTCAAAGTCAGTCCCTGGAACATTTACCGACCTATGGAGTGGATTTCCTCTTATTTCAAAATAGTTTTTCCATTTATTTTCTCCAACAAAGCTTACTGTAAGTGTTTTTTTTTGATTGACTGTTACAAAGTGCAATTACTTTTACAATTACTTGAATAATTGGACATGAAAAGGGAAGGGATTATTGAGTATTTGATCTTGATATGTTAAATTGTTCATATATTTCTGGGTGTCAGCTGAACTTTACTGTGGATGGAATGAGTACCCTGCAGTAAACTGCATATAAATGAAATAATTGTCCTTTTTAGTTTGATTTTATTACCATGATCAGCATACAATTATATTTTTGGTGTTTTTCTAACATTGTGGGCAAATAAATATCATATGTTGTATCCGCAATTATATGAATAATTCAAGTTTTCATGCAGAATTACTCAATAATGCCCATTTACAGGTAAAATTACTCGAGTAATTGTAAAAGTAATTACAGTCTGAAATAATCATTGAATAATCGTAATTTCCAGCTACAATTGCGATTACTTAGAAATTGAAATCGAAATAATTGAATTAAAAAGTGATGGAATACAGGAAATAATAATTACTTTACAGCTCTGATTTAAATACTATCTTTTCAAATCAACTCAACACTGCCACAGCAACAAAAGGTGTAAGTTGCCATTTAGACCTGCGACTAGAAATGTGTGCAAATGAGATCTCCCGGGATGCGAGATCCTTTTATAAACTAAACCAAGCTCATTCAGATTTTTAACCCTTCAAACAAACTTTAACTCAAATCAAGTGTTTGCATACTCTAAAAAAAGTAGCTGGAGCGATAGCTTTATACTACAAGTGAGAAAACCCTTTGATAATCTGATTTTGACAGAGATTGTGCTTATTTTGAGTTAATCAACCAATTAAACAGACCATGCTAACTGGTTCAGTTAAGAAAGCAACTCAGTTTCGCTCCACTGTGCTTCGGACGGAGTGTGCTCCGGCATTTATATATTTTATTTATGATAAACATTTGCCAAGCACTTGTAATTTTTGCATCACCTCCATATGCCCACACCCACAGCTCTTTATGAAATCCCAAGCGCTGATTCAGGCGCCCATATTAAAGCTGCTCTCGCAGTTGTTGGACTTGAATGTTACCTACAGCATATTGGATTCGAAAAATGTAATATTTGAGCAAATTCTCAATAATTTGGAGCTAATTGAAAGCGGCATAGACAGGTGAGTACACGGAGTTAAACGGCTGCACGGGGGATTTGTTGACTTTCTGTAATTCGTAGGAACGCCCACATCATTGTGCCGCCCATGCTGAAATTCCTTATGCAGCTCACACACAAAAGCGATCGCCAGCTGATAACCATACCAAAGATCATCAGCATCACCAACAATTTATTGGCCAGCAATGGCTCTGTTCGTGAGGTGGCCTTGCTGGCCCTCAAGACTCTCAGCTATGAACTGTTCTTCATGCACAACCATGTCGTCGTCGCCGAAGAGAACTCCTCGGACCTGACTGTCACCCCCACGCCGGACACACGAGCAGCCTTGCTGGCCCAGCAACGGGAATTGGACACGCAAAAGGAAGTTGTGCTGGGCATGTTGGAGAAATTCATTGAGGCTCGAGCCAGTCAACAGGTGTTGGCTTTGCTGTTGCTGTACGAACGCAGCGGCCAGCAGCTGGAAACCGTTTCCTATCGCAGTGCCCTTGATGCGGATGCTGTTTATGGCCTGGTCTGTCGTACACTTTGCTCGCATCAATGGCGCTTGCATTCGGTGGCAGATCTGCGCTTGCTGGAGAGCTGCTTTCGTAACAATGGCAACCATGTGCTGGCCGACAGTAAGGAATTTCTGCAGTTGCTGCAGCTGTTTGTCGAGCAGGTGAGTGATCCTGAAATTAATTGAGAGATAAAACCGGGCAAAGCACTTAGCCAATGCATAAATTACAACTGTGACACTTTCCAGAGCGACGGGCTTGTCCTGCATTAAACATGCTTAATGCCTTCATAAATGCACACACACACACATGAGTGTCGGGCGATTTGAAATATTTATGAATGAAGGCGCAAAACTTAAAATCCAGAGACAAAATTATCTGGCAATCGATATGTGGTCGAAGTTTGGCAAGCATCCAATTGGAAACGTGTGTGCAGGTGTTGTCGGGCATGCCTGGCATCCACTTAATGGCATAATTGAAATAATGCCGCACTTTACGACTCTCACACTTCCACTTAATTCCAAGCAACAATTTAAATTGGCATTCAATTTCCGTTTAGTCGTATGGCACATGCTTGACATGTTCTTTTTGTGTCTCCCATTGGATCCACAGATTGTTTGTGTTATGCTAGATGCGCTTTGTCTTCTTGTTAAAACTTAAATATTTTGCAACTAAATACGTATGTAAATTGATGTGGCAACCAAAGCTGATGAGGCTTAAAAGGGAACTGGGTGCGTTGCTAAGAGAGAGAAGTATTTTTGGGTTGGCCAACTTTGGGTTTGCGCAGTCAGACGTATGATTCAATTGTCATGTAATGCATTTTGATTAAATACTTGCAATCAATTTTAGAGTTTAATTGTGAAACCTTTACAATTTACAAAATTTCGTTTAGAAATAGTTTACACAAATTTTACAAATTTAAAACTTTAATCAAGTTGTGCATTGGACTGTGTGAAGCACCTGCCGGGCCTATCATCAGTGGGTTTTGGACTCGTTAAGCATCCAATGAATTATACAACATTTGTAATAATTTGCATAGATCGTAAGTTCATATCACTTTTATCTATTGCCTTGCCTTGATGTGGACTCCTGTTTAAAGGTATATGCAATCCAGATACCGTTTTGACGACTAGAGCACACGCTTTACCAGCGTTTGCTGTGTGTCAGACACCCAAAATATGCAGCCAAATCAAACACACTCTCATTGTCGTACTAAAGTCTAAGGCTAAGGATCCCACAAGCAAACAAAATTTGTACACATTGTGCAAACAAAGTTAGCCTTGAGTTGTAAATGTTAGTACCTAAAAACTTGTTGTTCACACATGAGGAAATATTTGCGCAAATATTTCCCCTCCGCAAACAATTTTCCTTAGTGTTCGAACTGTTTGGGGCAAATTTTATTTTACATTTCGTGCAAGTGTGTGTAACAGGCAGAAGGAAGCATCTCCGACACCATAAACTATATATATTCTTGATCAGCATCAATAGCCGATTCGATATAGCCATTGTGAATAACTCCAATAACTTTTGAAAATACATGCCATACCAATATCTATAATCTGTGAAATGGCAGAGTAATACAGGTTATAAAAAAACGCTGCATACTTATCTGAGCCGCTTGCGCTGTTTGCTTACATAATGTTGAAATATTCAAATTAATGTAAATGCTCTGTTAATTAACATAAGGAGAGATTATTAAACTCTTATTCCCCTGTGTAAGGGGGTACATCGAAGTTGGACAGCGCCGACTTTAACTTACGCTCTCGTTTATACACTACATCGCATGAAGACGCACATTCACAGCACACATACTACTACTACATAAGTCATTTAATTCTTGCTCTCTTTGTTTCTGAAAAAGTAACGGTAAACGCACAAAAATTGTTCGTGTAATGTCACAATAGAGAGAAAGAGAGAGGGACAAACTGTTAGAAAACAAGAAAGAAAGTCGGTCACACACGAATATAACATATTCTGTACCAACTAAATTATACGCTGAGCATAAATTTTGATGCTGCAGTAGCAGCTGAAAGCAGCGCTGCTACTGCACTGCAGCAGCGAAGAGTCATTTGATCATAGCTCGACAACCGTTCATCCGATCTTCCCCATTCCCTTGGCGGATTAACAAGTTATCCTGATTACTAAATATGTTTAGAACAAACGAACCATCTGTCTTTAAAACTGTGGGAGATATGACTCTTTTCCAAATTTCAGGGGCGGGAGGGGGCGTGGCCAAAATTGAAAATAAACTTGATCTGCCTGCTAGTAGAAGAAGTGATTGTCCCAAACACGCAAACCTCTAACTCTTACTGAGTTCTGAGTTCTGTGCTTTCATACGGACAGACAGACAGGCGGACATGGCTATATCGACTTGGCTGTTGATGCTGATCAAGAATATATGTACTTAATGGGGTCGCAGATGCTTCCTTCTGGCTGTTACATACTTTTGCACAAACTTATAATACTCGAGTGGCTCTCTGATTTAGACCAGGTGCCTGCAACCTTTACAGCATTGCCACGCGCTTAGAGGCTCACGCATTCCAGAATTAAAACAACAACTTTGAATGCATTATCTCCACTCTGTACCTCCTAAGCTTCTGGCAAAATTGAATGCAACAACAAATACTTTGTGGGTAGCTTTCACTTAAAAATTGTTGTTGGCGACGATTGATTTCGTGTGCATCAGACAGCCACATAGCTACATGCATGTTTTCTCCAGTATTTGTTGCAATGTGAGTATCTGGTCTGTGGTGGTTTTACCAGGTCTGAAGCCACAGCTCTCACATTTGCGGCATTGGACGTTCACATAGGATGCATGCCAGGACCTTATATGCATTAGGTAGGAGACTTATACCGTGGTAGTTGGCGCAAACTGCTGCGTCAATAGTTACGAACTCCTTGCCGCCAGTTTTGAACTATACAGCTCATCAGCGTCAGCTGCTTTGTCGTTTTTTAAGCCTATTAATGGCTAATCAGACTTTGTTATGGAGATTATAATGAACAACAAGAACAGAAAATACTAACCCTATAAGCGAGGCTAATATTTGTTCTTGCAGTCGTCTCGATCTCGTAGTGTGGGTGCGCCAAAACTCAGTCGATTTGTGGTCTTAACTCGCCTTGAGGCAAGGCAATTGCAATTTTTGTGCTGCGCCAGCAATGGGAGCCAGGGCTTGCCCACCACTGATTTATATAATCCGCTGGAAAAGGTTCTGACTTTATGTTATAATCATTTAAATAAAACTAATCCACTTACTAATGATTACGATGGCTAATCACTGATTAACAGCTTTTCTCTCCATAAGACAAAAACAAAACAAAAAGTTTCATAAATCCAACATGGTTCAACTCACTTGCATTGCCAATTTGCTGACCATTTCCAGTGCCGCTGGCCATAACTTCAACGTGAACCATGTTAAACTCTCTCTCCCTGTCCATCTTTCCTATTGCTTTGCTGTCAGCCGTCGCTTTATTTCCGGAGGGTTCATCAACGATTTGTCACTGCCTGTCCACCTGTTTGCATTAACATACACACGAATGCACTTTGGGTAATTTTTTTCCTCTACCTGGCGCTGATCCATGTGGCGTTGTAGTTAATGTGGCACATGTCGTATACGTGACATTTTTAATACCTACGCTTCAACGCCGCACATTTTCAACTATTAATGCACATTTAAGCTACAAATGCATTAACTGTCGAGCTGTCCGCCGGCGGGCCCCCACCCCGTGGCCCACTCCTGACCCATGGATGGAGTCTGCCGTGGTGCTACAGTTAAAACCGAACTTAATTGCTGGCGCTGGGCCCGAAGCTGCCCGTGTTCGTGTGTAGGCAGGCAGTCCCGGCGCTTAGCCATTGGCCTGCATCACACGCTCGAGAGTTGTTGATGCCGTTGGCCGTTCGACTTCATTTAACTTGCAATTTATGCGCACAGCTTAAAAACTTTAACTAATTATCGTTTATTTGAACATTTTGTAAAAATAAAACACGCACACACACACACACACACACGCACAAGAGGCGGAACGCACTGTTTGCCAACCAGGTGGCATGAGTAATTAAGTCCTGCATAATTCAGTGCCCCACCCGTTTCCCGGGCGGGGTGGGTGGAAAGTTTAGGGCAAGAGCAACATTTTAATTGAAATTGAAAATACGCCGCAACTTAAATAAAATTGAGTGCGCCAACATCAACTGGAGGACGAGCCAAGAGGCGTTCAGAAAAATGCTTATTTAAAATTTCACCACAAATTGCATTTGCCCGGGTGCTCATGTGTCGGCCGGGATGCGGTGGTGTGTGTCCTCTCTCTAATTACAGCCGGAAAATATGTTGATGTTGTCGCCAGCAACTTTGTCACACAATTTATGCAAAGTTTCACACTTTGCTGCACTGGCGGCCACCGACTAAAGGAGCCGTCAGCCAACTAACTTACGTCTCCCCAACCCACTTCTATTTTTGCAGGACGTTGGCAACTTTGGTGATTTAGCTCTGGCAATGGTTATGCTGGCAAATGTAATCCTTAAAACCGAGGAAATTTATTTAGTGAATCACATAAAACTTTATTTGAAAAATAATCCAACGGCTGCATCAACAGCGGGCGCTGCCACCCAGTGGCCGGACGAGGCCCCATCAACATCTTCGGCAGCTGCAGCCGCGAGGGCGGCCGCCTCCTGCCGCCCGGCCGTAAGCGAAATTAACTATTTTGCCAAAGTTTTAAGCGGCAAGCTGCTGGGGTGTCTGGATGCTCTGCAACACGGCCTACGACCGTGCCCATCCTACTGTCAGCTGGCCGGGCGCTTCGTTGACGCCCTGCACAATGTTTGCTGCCGCTCACGGCACAAGGATGCACTTCAATCAGTTTTCCGTTTGGTTTTGGCCGAATCTGAATTTCTCTGCAAATACTACAATTTGCTGCTGATGAGTGCGGCCGGGGCGGACTCGCTGGAGTCCGTGCTGTTGGCCTGCCTGCAGCTTATATTGGCCATGCATCTGGCAGAGCCGCTGGCCCTGCTGGAACAGACAACCGAGCTGCCGCTAAAGTGGAGTCTGGAGCGTGCCGTGCTACGCGAAGTTTGCACAGCCAGCCGGGTAAGTAGATGGGGGCGCACACATTAGTTTAATTTGTTTTTTTCCAGCCTCACTTTAATCTCATAAATTTAATTGATTGCCACTCCGCCGTGCGCCACTTGTTGCCTAATGGGCCACTCCATTGCTAACAATCGGTTACTAATTGCAGTCTTGCGATTGGAGTCCGCAACAAGTGCGCCGCTTGTTCACCGGCAAGCATCTGATTTTCCTAATTGCTGACCACTTGGAATTCCTTTGCGAGCTGTGCCAAGTGCAGCCCGAGTGCGGCTCATTATTGCTGGCTGCACAGCTGCGGAACGCTCAGCGCTTGGATCGAGTGAGTTAGCAACGAATTTAGCATAACAAAGCTCTCCCATTGTGTTCTTATTGGCAATGTCCTTATTTTGTGCCACAGCACTCGATACGCATCGTTTTGCGTTTGTTGTGGCGTCTTTCAAATCAGCAGAAGGAAGAGAACGCCCCAGGAGACGTTGGCGCCCATGTTAATTGGACATTGGAAACTCTGCAGTTGCTTTGTCGCCTGCATGAGTTACATAAAGGACAACGGTCTTTGCAGCTACCCATGGAGCGGCTGGCACGTGGCCTAACTGCTCAGGTTGGGCCAGCAGCAGGCAGAAAAGCTATCTATGAATGGCTGCTGGCAACGAAGAAACCGGATCCATTAACCACACTGCTGTAAGTAACTGTCATTAGACTATATCGACTCGGCTGTTGATGCCGATCAAGAATATATATAATATATAGTTTATAGAGTCGGAGATGATTCCTACTGGACAATACAAGTACTTAGTGGCATGATCCGGCTCGAAGGACCATAAAGGTGCAACTTATTAGTACAGTTTGGGAATCTATTGAAAGGTTTGCCGCAATACACAACAACACTATCGCGTACCTGTTAGGAACTAATTGTTATTCATTTAAGTCGCTTCTAGTATAGTTTAGCTTATGCATTGGGTACACGGGTCAACAATATACTTATATACATTAGTATACTTGTTCTTGTTCGAAACACGAAATACATTTAATTCTTGTGTAATTAGTTGGTGCTTTCTGTTATGTCTCTTCTTGGGCATCTTTGTTGCTTATTTCTAATTGGTGTGGAGCTGCTCTCTTCCAGTTATCTTTCACACGTTCCCCACTTTTCCCACTTGTCCAGATGTGCAGGCGTGAGATCATGTTTTGTAACGTCCACTGGTGCTGAGTGTTGTGAAATGGAGTTCAAAGATGTGAATCGAACTGTCCATCGAGTAGGCAAAAGTCTTTTATTCTATACTATATCTGGCTTCTCGATTAGAGCCTGATCTTTTAGGTTTTCGGATTTTCTCCAACGCATTCTTCGGGTTGAAGAATCCAGTGTTTATAAACTCCTCATCCAGTTTAATGACAGCAGTTATTTCTCAAAAGCAGAATTACAAGAAATTGTCTTTATTGTAAATGAGCCATGGATAAGTGTATTTCCAATCCTCTCGATATCCACGTGCAGATTTACCAACTGTTCATGATGATTTTGAGCTGTTTTGGGAAACAGTAGTTTTCGAAATATCGGTATGATTTTGCTTTATTTTGTTTACTCTGCTGTTGATTACTTTGATTAGATGAGGTACTCTCACCACGAAACGATCATTTTGTTTGTAAAGTCATGTTTTTCGTGCCTCTCGATGTTTTTGCGTATGCTTTTTTGAAATTCCCAAACAGTTATGCCGCCGCAGACATGAAGAGTTGGTTGAGTTACAAACAGTTGGTAGGCATTGATCGCTGATGTGAGAGTGTGGTTCCTCTTGAAACAGCTGTACGATCTACCAGCTTCCTTTGAGTTTACTTAGCATAAAGGTCGCAAAAACCAGTCAAATGTTTCAAAAACAGAGGAAAGTTAACTTCGGCACGGATTTTGTATACTATTGCAGCACGTTTTTCAAACTAATTAGAAGGACAATTCCACTGAAAACAAGCAAGTTTTTCTCACTAAGACTACTTTTCTAACCTTTCTTTTCTATGACAGCTATACTATATAGATGTATATAGATGTCCGATTTCGACCAAACTTAGTAAAAATCATGGGAAAGCAAAGTTTGAAGGCGTTTTCTTTGAAAACAAAAAAGTTCTTCTCAGTAAATCTATTTTTTCGACCGATCATTTCTATGGCAGCTATAACCTATAGTCATCCGATTTTGAAAAAACTTTGAAGAATTGTGTGAAAGCTTATAAAATAAATATATGCCAATTTTAAAGAGGTTTATATTGAAAACAAATAAGTTTTTCCTACTAAGACTATTTTTCTGACCGTACTTTTCTACACAGAGGGAAAAAACCAAGAACATTGGACTCAAAGTGAGAAAACTCGGTGTCAAAAACTAATCATGACCGGATTTTCTCACTTCGAGCCCTTTTTCTGAGAACGTAAAATCTTGATGTGAGTTGAAATGTTCAGTTTTTGAGAACATTTTAAACTCAAAAAAAATTTCAGGTCCAGGGTCCAAGATCCAGTCCAGGACCAGAGGGGGTCCAGATCCAATTCCAGGTCAAGTTCCAAGTCCAATTTCTGGTCCCATTCCAGGTCTAGGTCTAGGTCCGATTCCAGCTCCAAGTCCGCAGAGACATCATCGCCTTTTGTACATTGTGCCTTAGATAATTAAATTAAAGAAAGAAAAATTTTTCGGACTTACCGGGAGTAGAGCTGGGAGTAAGACACCCGCGCGCAACGACGCGACGGCGGACGTGTTAGCTCGTTGGGCTATGGCCCACTTTTGCAGCCGCACGTCTGAATGGCTACTTATACATTTCGGAGATGAGCTGAATTGTGCTCATTTCAAGAACATTCGGAACATTTGTTCTCAAAAATTTGAGAGCACATTCTGTTCTTGTTTTGAGATGAAATAATCTTATTTTCTGAACACGGTTTTTACCTCTGTGTATGACAGCTATTCTATATAGATGTCCTACTTCGACCAAATTTGGTGAAATCATGGAGAAGCATAGAAAACTAGTAAATACGGAGTTTGGAGACGTTTGCATTGAAAACAAAAAAAAGATTTTCTCACTAGAACTAGTTTTTCGACCGATTGTTCCTATGGCAACTATATGTTATAGTCATCTGATCCGGCCGGTTCCGACAAATGTGCAGCGTATTTGTACCAGAAGACTTTGTGCAAAGTTTGGTTTGGAGGCGATAGCATAGAACGGACGGTCGGACGGATAGACGTTGAAGGCTAAATCAACTCAGCTCGTCATGCTGATCAAGAATATATATACTTCATGTGGTCGGAAATGCTTCCATCTATGCGTTACAAACATCTGGACAATTTCAATATGCCCTCTGCAAGGGTATAAAACATATCTGTAATTTACGAGTAAATTAATTAATTGTGCTTCACTTTTGAAGTGTCAATCATTCTCGTTTTTCGCGAATGCTGAATATGAGCATGTCGTTCTCTTTATTGTCGCTCTCTATCGATCTGTTGTAGCACTCTCTCTTGACCTGTGTTCCCCAGCCGAACACACTCTGCAATTCAAACCGAATGTTTGCCGAAGTGAGTGTCAGAAGAATTCGAGAGCCTTTCTTCTTGAGGAACACTGCTCACTGACATCAAAATATTTCGTGCACTTTCCTTTAGATTGAATTTTCCACTATCGGAAAATCATAGCACATATTATTTCGCATTATTTTTTCTGGTCGGATTTTTCGCCATCCGTATGCGAATATTTTGCGTACTTTGCTTACAAAACAAGTTTTAAGTAAACCTAGGACCTGACCACCTGGGGCAGACGCTTGTCTTAATATGAATCCTGTTCGTGTCACAGTGTAGCAGTTGGAGAGATCGTACCAATTAAATTCTTCATGTTCCACGGCTATGTAAAACGACGAGACGGTGCCAAAAGTTCGTTCTGCTGATTTTATTATTACATTTCTTTCGGTACTTATTTATAATTCGTTGCCTTTCATTGCAGGCTAAAGGACTTGGCGTGGCCGCAGGACAATGAGATTGCCGCTGCTGCAACGCCGCGCATAATTGATGAGAGCTGGTTCTTTGCGCAGGTAAGTGGGCCAAGCACTTTACCATAATGGCGCAGCTTTAGCTGAAATGTTGTCCTTTCGTTCTTTGTCTCCGCCAGCTAATCAAATTTGCTACCCAAAACGCGGATGCACCGCAGCAGCAACGGCAGCTGATACATCTCATGTTGGAGGTTCAATCGGAGCCCAAATTGCAGCGGTTGCTGCGTAGTCTCGGACCCGAACAAGAGGCGCGCCTGCTGCACCATGCCCTGCAGGGCTCTCTGGCTGCCATGTTGGCAGCGTTCCGGCAAAAGTGCATCCAGCATGCACCACACATCAACTACATGCAGTTGCCGCCCTTGGCTCGGGTGTCGCATGCTCTACTTATGGCCAGAGTACAAGCCATGGATAGCATGGTTGCACCTGAGGCAGAACAGCTGCATGTGGCCCAAGCTGTGGGCACCCTAATGAGTTCCATTAGGAATATTGAGCAGGCGGCTTTCATTTACATTGATGCCAAGGTGATTGAAAAGTTTGTGAGTGATCAATTGCTGCGCGAGGAGCAGGTGTCTAGTCTGCTGGCCTATCTAAACTGGCTGGCTAAGGCAACTAAACGTCTGCTACTAGAGCCGGGCACTAGTCCGGAGCTGGCCATGGGCGTGCTGCTCTCCTGCATGGATGCTCTGCTCCAGCAGCCTCGGGTTTGGCGGGAACTAAATGCCGGCTCGGAAAACCTGCGCTGTGAGATTCTAGGCATACTGGTCCTAGCTGCTCGCTGCACACTACAGGACACCATATTCTATAAGCGACATCCCATGAACGGCACCAAGGACACGGCACCGCAGGCCATTTTCTTGGCCAAACTGATTGAAACGCAAATTGATATCGAGTCCTTGGCATCCTCAAGTAACGAGTCAGGCCCACAGTTTGCCGGACAGCCATTGGCTCAAACCCAAGTGCCGCTGGTAAGTGACATGCGGCTGTCCATTTATCAGTCTGACTTTGGTAATACGCTACCCCCTCCTCCAACCTTATGTAGTCGCTGCTGGCCTCCATTGGGATCTCCTTGCTGCGCATGCATCAGTTCTATGCATATGCGGTAACTCCGCACGAGCTTATGCAGCAACAGGAGCAGCAACAGCCAAAGCTGAAACAGTCGGTTGGTAAACTGCCCACGATTCCTGTGGACAGTCTCAGTGATGTGGATGTTCTGCGTCAATTTGTCAAGCGGTGAGTGAGTCAGGAAATTTACTTTCACAGCTTCGATCATTAAAAGATTCGCGGCATTGTCAATTAGGGCTGCCCACAGGTTCGCAGTCAAACCAGGTTTTGTGTTCATTAATTCAATGAGCCTGAGTGCAATGTGGAAAGCAGGCGTTGAACTGTCGTTGTGGGCAATATCAAATCAATTACTGCAAAGCAGGCAGCTCAACAATGCCATAATTATACAATTTTCAGAGACGATTTCTTAACTTCAATTTTATTTATGGCCGATTGACTGATGTAACAAGCCCAACATTTTGTAGTTGGTGGTCAAACTTAGGGCCAATCTAAATTTACTACTACTAAATACCAATTTTCCTATCGAAAGGTGTAGATCTGAATCACTTTTGAAGTGGTTCCGCCGGAAGAAAATCCAACTTTATAATACACATTAAATTTCACGATCTTTGCTTACATAACATTAACAATATATTGACCAATTATTAAGGTCATTGTTTAAGGTATTCTTAAATCTTGGAAACCGGTTCTCAACCAGTAAATTATACAACTCCATATTATCGTCCTACATAGCAATTTTCAGGTTCGTAGCTTATATAACTTCTGAGATATGACTCTGAATAACTTTTGTACCGATTTCAACTGCTTTCGAACCGGTTCTCAGACTTAAAACATTGTTCGTAGCTTATATAACTTCTGAGATAAGACTCTGAACCACTTTTGAACCGATTTCAACTGCTCTCGAACCGGTTCTCAGACTTAAAACATAGTTCGTAACTTATATAACTTCTGAAACATGACTCTGAACCACTTTTGAACCGATTTTAACTGCTTTCGAACCGGCCCTCAGACATAAAACTTAGCCTAAGATTCTTTTCTTATAGACATGAACATAATGTCGATTTGATTTCATTTTCCAAAACCTGATTCGTGTTCAGCAAACAAAAATCGTCTAGCCGGATCTCTGATGTTGTCGATTGTTTTTTTTTTAACTTTTCTGTTCTTTGAGATGCGGGCAGCATCCTTGTAGTAAGAAGGAAAATGACCAATTTAAGGTGACTTTCCAACGAAGACGAACAGAAGATAAGTAGAGGCGGACCATCCATGTAAATGCTACACGTAGGCTTATCGCTTTGTGTCCGGGGTGAAATACCCCGGTATTGAAACTAAAGAACTAAGTTTTTATATGAAATTAAACATTTTCCGTTTGGGACTCTTGGGGATCACTAAGTTGCTTCCAGTAAGACTCCATGGTCTGAAATTGTTTTTGCATTAAATCAAGAAACTAATCATAAGCATGGAGAAAATGTTCATTCAAATCTGTGTGTAAGGTGAAATAAAGCCAATGGCTAATCGTTGTGTTAAAGATATGCGTTTTATAGTCGAGAACAAAAGCAAAAGGAAGTCTTAAGTATTTAAAACTAATCTTTAAATATTGGATATGTAAGTCAGGAATGCAAACCACTCAAAATTAAGTACACGATAAGTACAGTTTCTGAACCGCCAGTTCGGTTCCTTACATGGCTAACTGAACCGCTGCTTAGGATCGCTTCAGTGGTTCATAAAGGCACAGACACATCGCTGAACACAATTTTCTCTTTCCTAACCGATAAATTCGGTTGCAAGTCGATTCATGGTTAAATTATAGACAAAACTGAACATGTTTGACGGTAGCATGTGACACGAAAACAGCTGAGCTGCCAAAAACAGTGTTGCCGCCAAAAATAAAGTTGCTAAAAATCACCCTTTACTACAGAAAAGTGAAAATATTGGACGACAAATCAATTATCAACTTTCAAGAAAAGAATTCAGATTGATGACATTAAGGGTGAGGTGCAGTGGTTAGTGTGTTTGCCTACTGTGTCGTGGGTTCGATCCCGCCTCGGAACATCTAATGAATAAGTTTTTTTTTTAAATCACTTATACACACGGTTTCCTTCACCAGTAACCTTATCTTAGGGAATCGATTCGAATTCCCAAATTAATAGGTAGCATTGGCTTTAGGTGATTCACATCTTAGATAACCCTAACCTAACCCTTTTTCTTTGTGGTTTTTGGTTCGATTCAGCATTTCTGAAAGGCAGCCGGTTCAGCTTATTCGGTTCGGTTCGGCTCAGCACCGGTTTGCATCCCAGATGTAAATACATTAATCTCACATCAACAATGCCAAGTATGCAAGATCGGGTGCAGCCTACTTGGGGCTCTAACCCCTGAAATCTTCGAAGCCAATTCCTTCTGCCTGTTTGTGTATTTTGCAGCCCTCATGTGAATTATACTCTCTTGTACCCGGTCTTGAGGTTAAGCCATTAGATTTTTGATTTTGTCACCTGTACAGTTGGTCAGACGTCCATTCTCCTATTAACTAGCCTACATTGTTGTTGTTGCGGTTGGTTGTCATTGTGTTTGACAACAACAACAAAGTTGCTGACAATGCTCTGACAGCGTTGACGACGACGACGACGACGATGAGGAGAACGATGATGGCTAAACCGCAACTGGAAACATCAACATCCTGTTGTTCTATTACAAACACACGCACGCAGAGTTACATGCTGTTTGCTATGCGAGTGTGTGTGTGTGTGTGTGTGTTCTTGTAAGTCGTCATTGTCCTTGGCTGGGTTTCTGCTTGTTTGCCTCGTCCTTGTCGGCTGACAGCTTGGCTCTGCATTTGTTGCTGTTGCTGCCGTTGTTTCAATCGTAGTCGTCATCATTACCCTGTCAGCAGTTTGAATTGTCATCAGCATCATCGAGGAATTGGGCACTATACATGTGTAAGAGTTCGAATGTATGTATGAACGTGAGCCCCTACTGGCCAGCCTAAAAGTTGAGTGTTTTTAAAGCCGCTCCAGCCAATCCATTTTTGGTTCTCCTGACAAAAGCACAAACATCAAAACCACATCAGTGGCAGCAACCGCCAGTCCCGCCGTCAACGATGATAACGACAGATTCCCCCAAAGGGCTGACAGAGCGTAACAACAACAACAACAACAACTCTATTAGATGAAGCTGGGACGACGATGAGAATGAAGCCAGGCAGAGCAGACATGCATTTTGGACGCAGTAGTGACTAGTGAGTGAAATTTTGCAGCCATGAAGCGAGTGATATAAACAAATTATGAGCAGCAAAGTGAGATAAATGCATGTGTGTGTGTGTGTGCAGATGGCAGCCAACAAAAGGCACATCAGCAGCATTGTGGCTAATTGCTCTGAAACCAGAATCGAGTCGAAGCCCAACAACAACTTTCGTGACTGAATTGCACTAGACATGTTTCTAAAAATTCCAAAATCGAATTGTTGTTGCGCAAAATTCGTACACTCCTTATTTAGAGGTAGAGATAGAGGTGACAAACTGGTGGAGGGTTGCGACTAAAAGTTGTTGTACCCCAAATGCTGATGCGATATACGGAAGATATTTATACAGACATTGAACAACCTATATAATGAAAACATATTTTCTGCTTGGTACGGAAGTGAGCTCTCAAACTGGTTCCCAAACAACACTGGCGTGAAGCAAGGATGCCTCCTCAGTCCACTCTTGTTCTCTCTTTACATAGACGACATATCATCCTACCTTCCCGGAGGGGTTACTGTAAATGGTCAAATTGTAAAAACCTTGATGTATGCTGATGATATGGCGTTACTGGCGGACATTCCAGAGATGCTCCAAAGTATGATTAATAAGCTGAACGACTACTGTCAGCTGTGGAGTCTACAAATAAATGCCCAGAAGACCAAGGTACTGGTTTTTAAAGACGGTCGCGGTCGAACGCCTAGTGGTATTTAAATGAAGCCGAGCTGGAGACAGTAACCAGGTTTAAATACCTAGGCGGCACGGAATCGGGAAATTGGAATTTTAGGCCTCACCTCCAAGAGAAACTGTTAGACTCGAAGAAAGCTATTAAAGCTATATTATTATTTTTGAAGCTGCAGTCAGATCTGTGATGTGTTACGTATGAAGAACTTGAACGACTTCAGAGGATGTTTATAAAACGTGTTTTCAAACTCCCTAATACCACTCCGGCCTGCCATCGCTTCACTCTTACTTCCTCCAAACTCATTTCAAGTACATCCGCAAGGTCTTTGAGATGCCCAGCGAAAGACTGCCAAGAGTTGTAGCAGACATGATGTTAGCAAGCAAATCTCAGGTGTTCGAGAAATGGCAAGCCACAGCTTTTGCTTGTAACATTAAAAATAATTTTGATTGTCCTGAGTCTTGGGAAGCCTCGCATAATTTGATTGAGAAAACTTTTTAAACCTGGCTTCCTTAAGTGAGTCCAGAATGCTGTACAAACGAGAGCGTAAGTTAAAGTCGGCCCTGCCCGACTTCGAAATACCCGTTACTTAGTTCAATTAGTGTTTAATAACTTCATGCGGCTCGGATAAGTATGCAACATTTTTTTAACTCGGCCATTTATTATCCGATCCTTTTGTGAAATTTGTGAGATTGTAGATATTGGCCACATAGACTACACTGCAAAATCTGAGCTCGATATCTTAAAAATTGTGGGAGTTATTCAACATTTTTTTTAATGCGGGGGCGGGAGGGGGCGTGGCCAAAATTTGAAATAAACTTGATCTGCCTGCAGACAGTTCTAGCTTACATTTAAAATTTAGTTGCTCTAGCTCTTCTAGTCTCTGAGATCTAGGTTATATCGACTCGGCTGTTGATGCTGATGAAGAATATATACAGGGCTGCAAGCCCAAAAAAATTTTTGGATCTCCGGCTCGCGGGTTCGAACCAAAATTTACCAATGGTTCAGGTTCAGAATTTGGAGGTTCAAGGTTTTTGGGCCAAGGTTTTGGTTCGAACCTTGGTTCAGCCAAGCTTTATACACGTTTAAATAGTAATCGACCTAAAACCGACATAAACTGTTAGGGAATTGTCTCGATTTTGGGTTGGGATGGGATTTCACAATACTTTATATAAATAGAAACACTTTCATACAACTCATGACCATCAAAGCAATGATTAAGTGTTTCCACTTATATAAAGTATTGTGACGAAATAAAAACTTCGAAGTTCTGGATTCAGCCCTTAAAGTAAAATGCAATTTCGTAGTCCACATACGAAAAGTGTTTGCACACTAAAGTGGATAATTCCATCAGGTTAACAGAAGAAGTCACTGGGAAATAGTTTAAATCTATCATTTTTATTAAACCGATCCGAAATGTTGGGTTCGGAACGGGTTCAGGTTCAGTTTTAATACCTTAAGAGGTTCGGTTTAAGGTTCGGTTCACAGTAATCTGCAAGTCGGAATTCCGGGTTCGAACCGGTTCGGTTCAAAACCGGTTTGCAGCTCTGAATATATCTACTTTATGATATCGGAGATGCTTCCTTCTCCCTGTTACATACATTTGCACGGTTTAGTATGCCCTTTTTACTCTATGAGTAACGGGTATAATTACTCTACGATTAACGGGTATAAAAACTGAACCACAACCTTGGAAATCTGAATTACTTTCATGACCGATTCGGAATCCAGACGATATCCACGCGCTAGATGTGAAATGCTCAATTTAAACTGCAGGCCGCACGTAAACTCCAGCAATACGGACTGCTCACTTTGCAACCTCCGGGTAACTGAGGATGTTGCTCATCTGATTGGGATTTGCCCATGCCCTACGTTTGCCCTACGATGTTTGTACCTCAAAAAGCCCTCCTTATCAGAAATCGAGGTTAACCGTTGGCTGAATGAAGAAAACTGGGAATTACTGTCTTCATTCTTACAACATGCGCTAAAATACCGCCTGGTTATCTTAAATGAATTTAGTTAACTAGCAAGTAAGCAAAATGTTTTCTCTCGTGTTCTTTTTTGTTCTTTTTAGTATGTTATACGGTTTTCATTTCAATTTAATTTATTTATTATTAAACTTCTTAAGGCCCTATTCTCCTTCAGCTTGCTGTTTTTGGACCTTTTTTGAAAAAATTCTCATTTGAAAACGCAAAAAGATATTTGAATTTTGTTTTTTTTTATTGAATTAGTAATGAATGAAAGAAAATAAAAAAAATTTTTTCGCCGCGATATAGGGGCTGTCCATAGATGATGGCACCGTCAAAGTTGGCCCTTAAAAAAAAAGGCATGGTGCTGGCGGCCACGATTCCGGCCCTCAGGAGCGTCTGAAAAAAAAATATAGGGTTATGATCAGCATAGATGTAATTCTGGCCCGTAGTAAAATAAAAATTTTGCGATTTTTTTTGACAAAATGGCGGCCACTTGAAATTGACAAATCGAATTTGGACCCATTTTTTTGTAGTTTAGTGTAAAAAAAAAATAGTAAAAAAAATCGCAAAATTTTTATTTTACTACGGGCCAGAATGGTGACAATTCTACGTCGATTAAACTTTGTTTCATCCAAATCGGTTCAGTAGAACTGGCAGAATCGTGGCCGCCAGCTCGAAAAACGTGGTTTCGAGATAAACGAGTTTAAAGATTGAAGTTGTTTTATTTCATCAAAAAAAAATTGAAATGAAAATTTTGGGTATGCAGTTTTAGAAATTAGACAATTTTTCGTCGATTGCACTTGGTTTCATCAAAATCGGTTCCATAGAACTGGAGAAAAGTGACTTCGAAGTTCAAAAACGTGATTTTAAAGACACTAAAAGAAAATTTGAGGCAATAAAACATTTTTTTTTGTGAAATACTTACATATATCAATATATGCAATACCAGCAAACGCTTATCTGAAAAGAACACTTTCAACGAAATTCGCTTTTTGCTTCAAACCGTTGCATTCAAAAAGTAGCCAAACTAAGCAAATCGCATTTTGGCGAAAACATTGCTGGACAAAAAAGGCCATATCTCCTAAAGTATTTCGAATTTCAAAAAACCCTTTTAGGGTTATATTCTTAAATTTCCAAATTTTTGCTGAAAGAGAATAGGGCCTTAATGCTCTGTTTTAAGATTGAGAAATTATACTACAAATGTGTTAATTTAGAAAAGTTATGGCTGATGGTTATAAACCAAGTCTTTTATAAATAATAATAAAGTTTAAAAAATAAAGTTTTGAAAGGTAGCAAGGACTGGATAAAACGGTAGGCTAGCTGGCTTACAAAAAGTAATGTCTAGGACCAAAATGCATGCACTAGACCTGTTCACTGTAGGCTTTCAGAGTACAGCCTGAGCGCAAAAAGTGTCAGCGCCAAAATTGTTTTCATACTGAACCACACACAATAGTTTTTATCAATATCCATACTAATTCTCATCCCTCTTCCATCTCTCAAAAATTCTCTTTGCAGCTTGTCCATTTTTGGTTTCACCACACGCCAGCAATTCGAAGAGTATTTTATGACATTTCTGCTGCTGATCAATAAACAGTACGATGAGCATATGGTCGATCAGCAGGAACAGTTCCAGATCAAACAGGTCTGCCTGCAGGCCATCATGGAACTTTTAATGACGTACAAAACTTTTCCCATTGTGGGTCAGCCGGGTGCCCAGTTTCATCATACAACACGTTTACATCGCATCACTTGTGACAGCATTAGGTAAGCATTGCTGTCTCCCAGAATATATGAAAATTAAAATTCAACACTCAGTGGCAAAAGTTTTTAATGTGTAAATGACAAAAAGAGTACAAATTAAATGCGAGCGGTAAAAGTTGAGTCCGTGGATCTTCTGCTCGTGTGTGTCCGTGCCCGTGTCCGTGTCCTGATTTCCGTGTTATTTGTTTCCCATCCCAAAAAAGCCGGGCTCAACTTTTGAAATGCACAAC
The DNA here is from genome assembly GCA_035044985.1 of Lordiphosa fenestrarum. Lineage (NCBI taxonomy): Eukaryota > Metazoa > Arthropoda > Insecta > Diptera > Drosophilidae > Lordiphosa > Lordiphosa fenestrarum. Next base: position 28,212 of record JAWNNO010002009.1, read on the forward strand.
TAATTTGTTAACATGAGCGTCCAGCAACAACTATTTCGGCCAACAAGTTTTTAGTTGCTTTTACAATGTCTGCGTTTTTAATTAAAAGCGGCAAAAAGTCCTTATATCTCCTCTGTATGCTCCGAACGCACGAATTATGGAAATAATTTTAAAAGTTAACGAGTGGCCAACCCCTTTTCCTCTGTGACGCGGTCAACAAAATTCAATTGCCGGCAGCGATGGGCAGCACAATAAAAAAAACACATCACACCAAAGTTAAAATGGCAAAAATGGCCTCTGGGTGCTCCCAAGGGTCTCCTGGTTATTAGCTGTCCTGTGTGTGTTTTGGTTGTGCTTGTTGTTGCTGCTGCTGCTGCTGTTGACTTAATAGATAAGTTTTTAATTGCAAACAAATAGTTTTTCTGTTATCGTTTTCCCACCTTTGTCTGGTTCCCACGCAGCCTAAAGAAATTACACAAAGTGCAGCTGCTGGTAGATGCATGCAATGTCTTCTATCAGCCCAATCTGGAGCGACAGCTGGGCCGGGACAATGTGATTGGCACACGCAACTTTGCGGCCAACCAATATGATCTGCATTTCAGTTGGGCACAGATGGAGGCCCAAACCGAAGGGGGTGGCACCGGCAGCGAGGAGGAGGAGGACTTAAAGCAGGGGCTCGATGTGGCTGACATGTCAATACGCAACTATCGCCATTTTACACAGCTGTCGGGTCTTGACTTTCGCAGCAGCACACAGCTGGTGTTTGATGTACTGCAGCAGATGATCGAGGTGAGTGTGTCGGGGTCATGTCAAAGTTTTACTACTGTCACGTTTCGCGCATTGGCTGCAACAGCCGCCACATAATTTGTGGGTTGTGCGCCAGTCCATCATTTAAGAGATCCCCAGCGATTTGGCCACAAATTGAATGTGCCACATGATGGTAGTTTCTTGTCAAAAATAAAAGTCCAGTCGACTGTCTAGAGCTGCGATGGCCACTCAGTGGAATGCTGCGGCCTCTACATCCAGTTCAATATTGCGCACGGTGTAGAACTATCAACTGAACAGAGGGTGATGAGGAGAGTACGGCCTGGAGGGAGTCACTTGTTTTGTGAAATTCACTTCATTTGCAATTGTAACAAACTCCTCGTTTTCGAACTAAAGCGACCGGAATTAGGAAGAGATCTGATATCCAAGAAAGAATCAGGCAAGCTATGAGAGCGTAGGGAAGCAATTCGGACTCCAAGTAGCCACTTAGAGGGCTAGAGATGCACGGCGTGTTTCACAGGACCACTTTTCGTAGCAAAGAATGTAAATTTTAGCATAAAGAAAGAAACAAGCACTTCTATTAATAGTTGATATTACTTGCCACTGTAGTTTTTGGGGGCTTTCTTTTTCGGCTTTGGTGTAAATCAGTGGTGGGCAGAAAATTTTAGTTTGTGAGGAAGCCAACACCAACAAGAGAAAACCAGTAAGAAAGTCGGTCAAGCCCGACTGCATTATACTATATACCAAAAAAGGTGTTCGATCAGTATAAATTTTGATGCTGCAGCAAACTTTCTTTTGCTCATAAGTTGACAATCAGTCATCCGATCTATACCAATCATTGAATACAAAACGAGAAAGCTAAGCTAACTTCGTCTGTACCGGAGTTTTTATACCCTGCAAGTGCTTAAATATATTCAAAAATAATATTTTTCCCACAACGACCCATTTGCCGACCGATCGTTCGTAGGGGAGCTATATGATATAGTCATCCGATTTGGACCAAAATTTGTAGAATCATGTGAAAGCTTGGTGAAACTTGGTAGAATTATAAAAAAGCATAGAAAAGCTATGAATACAAAATTTGGAGACGTTTCCGTGGAAAAGAAAAAAGTTGTTCATACTAAAACTAGTTTTCCGACCGATTGTTCCTACGGTCAGTTCCGACACATTAGTAGTGTGCAGCAAAAAGAAGACTCTGTGCAAAATTTCAGCTCGATAGCTTTAAAACTGAGATACTAGTTCACATAGAAACAGACAGGACAAAGCTCAATCGACTTAGCACGTCACCCTGATCAAGAATATATATGGTTTATGGGGTCGAAAATCAATATTTCTATGCGTTGCAAACTTCTGGGCAAAATTATAGTACTCTTTGCAAGGGTATAAAAATGTCCAGAAAGTACGAGAATCATCTAACTATAAAAGTGACAGAGACATGGCTTTTTAGAGCGAAGCTCTTTTACGGACGGTCGACTGGGGGGTAAATCCAGAAAACGATTGTCTTTGCGACAGATTTTTTGGCTACGCTTTTGACTTTGCAAAGTCAGCAGCGTTTGTGTGTGAGCTCACTCAGTGCGTGCGTGTATATGTGTATGTATGCAACTTTCATGTATGCAGCAAATTATATACGCTCTCTCATTTTCTCCCGCACTGGCACTCTCTGCTGCCGACGAGTTCGTTTTTTTCGCTTGTTGTTATTGTTGGCATTGTTAACGGACTACTTTTTGCCGACGAGACCACCTAATATTATTGCATTATGTCTCTGCTTCTACTGGAGTCTGCTAACCAGTTTTGCCAATTTACCTATTTTCGCACCAGATCTAGGTATTTTGTAAGGTCGAAAGCCAGAATGTCTGTGCAAGAAAGCGATAGCAGCATGTGGGTTGTGAGCAGAGTTCGCAACAACCGGTCCTCTCTATGCAGTTGTCAGAAAAAAAAAACGGTTACTTGCGGCACATTGACAGAGAGGGACGGAAGCAGCCGCGGATCTAGGATTTGCCTTTGGGAGGGGGCTAAGGGTGCTCAAGAAAATTTTTTTTGAAAACGAATCATGTTTATTTATTGGTGATATATAAGTCTTCATTTACATTTCGTATGAGATCATTATTTGAAAACATATTTTGAACTTCAACAATCCTCGGCATTATTGCCACGTCTAGAATGGCGGCTTTGTATATATTTGGTGAAGTTGCACAATTGTGCTCTGGGGGGGGCTTCAGCACCCATAGCCCCCCATTCAGAAAATAAGATTATTTCATCTCAAAACAAGAACAGAATGTGCTCTCAAATTTTTGAGAACAAATGTTCATCACCGAAAAGTATAAGTATCCATTCAGACGTGCGGCTTGGCAACAGCCTAACTGGGCGCTGGGCGTCTTGGGCTCCACTCCCAGTAAGTCCGAAATTTTTTTATTTTTTTTAATATAATTTACTAAGGCAGGTGGGGTGTTGTACAAGGCGGATGTCTCTGCGTACTCGGAGCTGATATCGGACCTGGACTTGGAATTGGATCTGGTCCTGGACTGGATCCTGGACCATGGACCTCAAATTTTTGTTATACCCTTGCAAAGGGTATTATAATTTTGCCCAGAAGTTTGCAACGCATAGAAATATTCATTTCCGACCCCATAAACTATATATATATTCTTGATCAGGGTGACGAGCTGAGTCGATTGAGGTTTGTCCGTCCGTCTGTCTGTGTGTCCGTCTGTCCGTCTGTCTGTCTGTCTGTTTCTACGCGAACTAGTCTCTCAGTTTTAAAGCTATCGAGCTGAATTTTGCACAGAGCCTTCTTTTTGCAGCATACTACTAATATGTCGGAATCGAACGGATCGGATGACTATATCTCATAGCTCCCATAGGAACAATCGGTCGGAAAACTAGTTTTAGTGAGAAAAACTTTTTTCTTTTCAATGGAAACGTATCCAAACTTTGTAATCGTAGGTTTCCTTTGTTTTTTTTTATAATTCTCGCAAGTTTTATTAAAATCGGACAACAACATGGTATAGCAGCCATTCAAAAGATAGGTTTGAAAAACATTCTTAGTTAGAAAAACATTTTTTTTAATGGTAGCATCCTGCAATTTGGCATTGGTTTGTTTTACATGCTTTCATATAATTTTACAAATTTTTGTCCAAATCGGATGACTATATCATATAGCTCACATACGAACAATAGGTCGGAAAATGGGAAAATCAGTTTTTTTTTGAAAATATTAAAGCGAGCACTTGCAAGGGTATAAAAACTTCGGCACAGACGAAGTTAGCTTAGCTTTCTCGTTTTAGTTTAAAATGTTCTTAAAAACTGAAAGTCCGTTCATGATTAGTTTTTGACAACGAATGTGCTCATATTGACACCAATATTCACGGTTTTTCACTCTGTGTATGCTCAAAAAAATCGACAATCGAAAATTGATTTTTGAAATGCAAAATTCGCGAGTCTTGACTGGTCATTGTGCGTCGCCCAGTTGTCTGCTAGTATCACGATAGCGATACGAATCGTCATTCGATGCTCCGGAGCCGTTTGGCCATCACGGTCTAATCAGTCGGTCCAGTTTTGAACGATTTCTCCTTTAGCGCCTTTAGCCTTGAGATTTGTCAGGTTCGACTTTTACTGTTAACGATTTTCAAGACTATCAATTGTGCTCACTATCGATAATTTTCATTTACAATACACAAAACAAAACTACTTTATATTGATTTGCCAGTATTGTATTTTTAAATCAGATTATGATTATCCCTCGTAAAGAGCTTCGCTCGTACCGGGTGTTCCACGACGCCCACTTCTTTTTTCTTAATTGTAGGGACTAGAAAAGCATAGAAAAATTAAAAATAAACTGTATCTGCCTGCAAGTATAAAGTTTTTATCCCATACAGTTGAAACTGACTAGCCATTATTGGTTATGTCGAGTTAAAGTATTAAATATTGCTCCGGATGACGGCGAAAGTAAAAAAGAATGGTTGGAGGCTGCTGGAGTTTCACATAATAAAATTGATTTATGCATTTAAATAAGGGTTTGTCAAAAAACAATTAAGAGTGTATTGGTGTGAGCAAATATAAAACGTAGCAAACTAGCTCTGACCTGCCCCCATCCACCGCTAACCTGCGACTGAAAGCAAACAGCGCGTTTTTTACACTCTATGTTCGTGATCAGCATCAATAGATACAGATCTAAGAGATGAAAGAGATAAAGGTTGGACATATATGGGGCAAATGCTTCTTACAGCTGCATCAAAATTCTTACTGAGCATATACTTTCGCTATGACAGAGTATATTACTGCCGGGCTTGACTGACTAACTTTTTGTTTTGTTTTCTTGTTCGTTGTGGTATTTTTAGCAGTGAACTTATTTTCTTACAATGTTTGGTCTTGATTAAAACCAAGTATGAGGAAGTGCGCCAGGTTGTTTCTTAAGTTTTTTCCAAATTAGCACGTTGTTTTTATACTCTGTACCGAAGGTACATAGAGTATTATAAGTTTGTGCAAAAGTATGTAACATCCAGAAGTAAGCATCTCCGACCCCATAAAGTATATATATTCTTGATCAGCATGAACAGCCGAGTCGATATAGCCATGTCCGTCTGTCCGTCCGTCCGTCTGTCCGTCTGTCTGTCTGTCCGTATGAACGCACAGTTTATTTTAAATTTTGGCCACGCCCCCTCCCGCCCCCGCAATTTAGAAAAAACGTCATATCTCCCACAGTTTTGAAGATAGATGGCTTGTTCCTTCTGGACATATTTAGTTATTAGGATAACTTATCGATCCGCCAAAGAAATGAAGAAGATCGGATGAACGGTTTTCGAGTTATGATCAAAATACAAATTTTCTTGGTACAGAGTATGTTATAGTCGGGCTTGACCAACTTTCTTTCTTGTTTTTTCACATAAACTACAATAGAGAAGAATTCTAGTATACATTAACTCACACTCTTAAAAATAACTAGGTGTTATGACGCGACTCCATTGTGACAAATTGTAAACCAAAATTTGACACAATGCTTACGAAATCGCGGTCTTAAGAAAGTAAAAGTAATACATTATGCCATCACAACTACAACTCAACCGGTTTCTATTTGGTTTTATAGCACAAAAATTTCTCTTCAACAACATTTGCTTTACCTGGTAATTTTAGCTCAACCACATACTGGTCCTGCCCAATTTGGTGAAGTTTTGCGAAATCTGCGAAAGTCGAGATCAAATCAAATGGATTAAGGAACGCGCCCTACGGCTGCAAGAGCAAGTGCCCATGGACGATACCATTTCGCATCAGGTGAGCAGTGATTTGGTGCTTTAACCGACATTTTCTCATTGTTTTCTCGATAATTGTAGCACATAATCTACTTGATGTGCCGCACCCAGGCACTCCTAATTCCCAGTCTGGGCGAGCTACAGCACTTGTGCTCTTTGATTGGTAATGTCTACTTGAAGAGCTCGCATTGCTTCATACGCACGGCCACACTGCATGGTCTGCTGTGTCTTCTGGAGTGTTGCAGCAAAACGAACACGGCCATGGGCAAGCTAAGCGAGGAGCTGGCATTGTTGCGTAGCCTAATTGTGGGCTATATAAATCGACATGGCATCATTGATGAGAGGTAAGACAGAGGAAAAGTTTGGTTACAGCTTTCACTGCTGCCCAGCTGTTAATGCTGCACGGCACGGCAGCTCGGTCTGTGTCTTCACTCACTAATAGCAAAAGTTCCCCATTTCCCATTAGTTTTGCTTGCTCTGGCCACCTGCCCGGCGTTTTTGGGGTGTTATCGACAAACTTTTCAAGGACTACGGCAGGAGTCCCGTCATTGGGTAGAAGTTGCAATAACTCGACAACGTGCCGTCATGGCCATTGAAAGTTTCCTGTTGTCGATAGATTTTGCAAAGTCAAGCGCATGGTCTGATCGTTGTTGTTGCTCTTGTTTATGTTCTACGGCAAATTTTCATGATTGGCATTGCATTTGCCTTCCCGCTTGTGGCTTTTGATAGAATTTCATATGCTGCACTCCAGTTGCCCTGGGCTGCTGCTGCTGCTGCTGCTGCTGCAGTTGTTGTTTGTTTGTTTCTCTGGTGGTGGCAAACCTTCCAAATAGTACAAAACTTGCCAAAAATCATTAAAGTTGAATTACGCATACGCAACGTTAGCCAAACCAATATGCCAAAAACCTCAGTGGAAATTTGTTGCCATGGAATTGGAACTAATCAGCGTGCAGGCGGACCCCAACCCTCCCGCTCTCTGGCCTAATTATTTGGCAATTCCACGCACCAACCAGGGCACAGTGGGGATGGTTGCCCCAAAAATTGGAATTGGAGTTAAAAAAGTAAAGTTCACTATTTCTTTCTCTTCCCTTTTTGCCACAACCACTTTTTCTACCGATCCTTCCAGTCCCATACATTTTCATATTTCAATCCCTCGTGCAGACAATCACAGGCCACAAGTTCCCATCGTGCAATGTACAGGGCAAAGATGGTAAAACCATCGGCACTGACTGCATTTCAGTGGGCCTTAACAAACTTCTAATTAATTTAGACGGCGACAGCAAGGCCAGAGGCAGGCGGCCGCGCATTGAAAGCATATTGTTCTACAACTCTCCCGTAATACCAACCAATTATCTGCTCCATTTTGCAGCCCGTTGCAGTTCAGCGAGGCGCACACCAAACTGGTCTGGACGCTCAACTACAGCCTGATCGAGTGGACATCCAAATTTGTGCCGCAATGTCATCTGATGTCGAATACAATCATTGCGGCCAGTAATTTCCTGAAGATGACCCACAATGAGGAGCTCTTTTTGTGTGTATTGCAAGTGAGTACCGTCGGATCACTTCTACTTAAATGGTCATCTGGCCTGTCTAGCCACTTACGACTAACTGCCAACAAGTCGCCCAAGCGCATTGACAGGACCCATGTTGCGCTTAATTGGTTTTTTGATTGACAATTTTCGAAACGGCATGGCAACCCAACACAAAAAACAAGAAAGAGCGCAAAAAAATTTGAAGTCCCGCCGTCATAATTGACGGAGGAAAAGAGTCTAAGCGAATGTTGTTTATTGGGCGGAACTCGCACGTGATGGCCCGCAAATTGAGCGAAATGAAAAGCAAATTCCTTCGCTTGCATTCAACATCCAGTCGAGATTTTAATTGCAGTTTACGAGCATTAATTATAAAGAGCAAATTAAATTCGACTTTGGCAGCAATTTATGAAATTTGCACGCAATTCAATTGTCCCGCCGTGGTTGTTGTCGTTGTTGTTGTTGTTGTCGCTGCCTCTTGCTTTGATGGCCGGCACACCGCACCAGCAATAGTGCCAGCGCAATGGCGCGCACCAACTACAACAGCGGTCATAACAATAACAATTTGCCACTCAATTAGCGCGGCCATTACTGGAGAACCCACTTAAGTATGCAATGATAAAAATTCAAAAGCGAATCGGAAGCCCCGTCGCTATTTCTACTATGTGAAGCCACCCCCGCTGCTCAACCGGCCACCACCCCAAATATATTTTCGTTTATGTATTTATCTGTTGTTGTCGCTTTTGCTGTTGCTTTTTGGCCAGGGTCTGGAGCGCACGGTGGTCAATAGTGGCATGAGTGCAACCCGCAACGAAGCGGGCCTAGGAGCCACTGCAAATGGAACTGGAGACGTGGTCACACCGCAGCTGCGACATAAAATTGAAAAACTTGCACTCGAATTGCTGAAAATGGAAAATGAGAAATTTTCGATTCCGGCATTGAAATTGCTTTTGTCCTGCATGTATGTGGGTGAGTACGAGTAAAACACAAAACACACACACAGACAAACTAAAAAAAAAAAAAATTAATAACAATAACAACACAGAGCGAAGGGGGAAAATGTGGGGGACCGTGGAAAGGAGCACAAACATTTGGTAATTCCATTTAAGGTCTCTCAAGGGTGGCGAGAGGATTTGTTGCAGAAACGCACTCAGAGATTCCTTGAAGATTAATAAGCAAATCAGTTGATTATAATGGGCGATGCTGCATAAATAGGCACCTGTTGCTTTTGAAAGCCACATTTGCAGACAAATATGCTGATATCGAAACGTTTAACTGGGACAGTCACACTTAAGTGGGCTGTTTCATGACTTTCGTTGGATATGTTAGAAGTAGCTAGAAATAATTCAAGAGTAGCTCACTTTTTTAGACTACTATCCAAAAATAACTTAAAAATACATATTTTTAAAAAAGGGAAAGAATCACGCTAGACACACAGAACTGTGATAATCCTAACCCGAATCTATGTAAAAAACAAGTAAGGGCGCTGCAGTCGAGTTTCCCGACCACAAAATACCCTGCTCAACTGTTTCGCTTATAACTCCGGTGTTTTTGGTCCGATCTGATTGTACTTTTCAGAATAGATAGATATTGGGCCTAGCTTGATGTATACTAAACCACGAGGCTCTAACTTGAAAATTGTGGATCTGACGGTTGTTTAGGTCTAGAATTTCTAGAGGAGGTCTTGGTTTTTTGGGGATAAAAGGGGGACGGGTGGGAATTTTCCAAATCTGAAACAAACTTGATCTGCGTACAGCATAAATCTACCTTCGTGCAAAAATTTGTGGCTCTATCTCTTATAGTCTCTGAGATCGACGCGTTCATACAGACAGACAGACGGACAGACGGACAGACGGACGGACGGACGGACGGACGGACGGACGGACGGACAGACGGACGGACGGACAGACGGACAGACGGACAGACGGACAGACGGACAGACGGACAGACGGACATGGCTATATCGACTCGGCTGTTCATGCTGATCAAGAATATATATACTTTATGGGGTCGGAAAATTTTCCTTCTCCCTGTTACATACATTCGCACAACTTCATGATCCCCCTTTTCCCATTTTCAATGGGAACAGGGTATAATAAAGGAAAATTAACTTTGGCACGGCCGAAGTTTGTATACCCTTGCAGCACGTTTTTGTACTCAGTACCGTAGGTATATAGAGTATATTAAGTTTGTGCAAAAGTATGTAACAGCCAGCAGGAAGCATCTCAGACCCCATAAAGTATATATATTCTTGATCAGCATCAACAGCCGAGTCGATATAGCCATGCCCGTCTGTCTGTCCGTATGAACGCACAGATCTCAGAGATGGTAAGAGATAGAGGTTGGACTTGTATGGGACATATGCTTCTTATGTCTGCAGGCAGATCAAGTTTATTTTCAATTTTGGCCAAGCCCCCTCCCGCCCCCGCAATTTAGAAAAAACGTCATATCTCCCACAGTTTTGAAGATAGATGGCTTGTTCCTTCTGAACATATTTAGTTATTAGAATAACTTATCGATCCGCCAAAGGAAATGAAGAAGATCGGATGAACGGTTTTCGAGTTATGATCAAAAGACAAATTTTCTTGGTACAGAGTATGTTATAGTCGGGCTTGACCGACTTTCTTTCTTGTTTAACATTGTTTATATACTTGGATGATAGCCGGCTCGAGGTCAGGTTAATAAAAAACAAATTTTCGCTTCTGTTTTCCGATATATTTCGGTGACTCATCGGTAAGCGTCTTCAGGGCAAACTACAAAAATATACACCAAATAATTAACAAATTTATATCTTAACAAAAATTCACAAAGAACCGTTTACGTACAATTTTTACACGTCTGCACTCTATGGCATGGAGTCTTAAACTATTTGTTAGTCGGCGAGTAAGTGTCTGTATAGGTGAGCGCAGTTCTCCGTATCCGTTTTGTAGTTCAGTCTCCCGTCTGTTGGTGTGTTTGTGATATGTAATATTTCCAAAGTGAAGCGCTTATTGTAGTGTTGTTCTTGTTGTAGTATTGTCGCAGCTTCAAAGTCTGGTGAGTGGCCGCATTGTGTTGAGACAATGTGTCGCAAGCGCAGTTTTCTGTATGTGTGTTTGATGTCGTAGCTTAAAATCTGATTTGTGTTGGGCTATACGAGTCTTCAATTTAGACTTTGTTCCTATATATATTTTATTGCAACTATCGTGGTTAGATCCCTCGCATGGTATTTGGTAAATGACGTTGCTGACATCCGCTCTATCTATTTTTGATTTGGTCTTGTTATAAAAACTTTTCATTGTATTTGATGGTTTGTGCGCTATTTGTATGTTTTGCATGTCGTAGCAATTTGATGCTGCAAATCTTTCTGATAGTATAGGTACGTACGTTAGTGACTTATATTTCTTTGGTTCCTGGATTTTTCTGTTATTAGAATTCCTGTGTTTCTTTAATAAAGACTTGGTTATCCAAATAGGGAAATCGTTGTTCGTCAGTATTAATTTTATTTCCGCTTCTATGGTTTTGTGATATGTTGTGTCGCTAATATTCATCATTCTTTGTATACAGCCTAGTGCCGTATTCAAAATCATGGTTTTTGGGTGTTTTGAATTGTAGTTTATTATCCTTCCTGAAGCTGTTGGTTTCATGTACCATTTTGTTTTTAGAGTGTTGCCGTGCCTATTTATTGTGGCGTCTAAGTAGGGTAATTTTCCGTCTGCTTCTAATTCCAATGTGAATTTAATGTTCCTGTGGTATTTATTAAGTGCATCCAGAGTAGTTTGCACTTCATTTTCCTTTACTATGCCAAACAAGTCGTCTACGTATTTTGTGAATGTTTATATACTATACAATGTGACATCATTAACGTACTGAAGACAGTCCGATTCGGGCATAATTCAGGTTTACTCGTACTTGAAACTTTAATCCCACCGTCGGGAGCAAATCGAGCTTTATACTTAAAATTTGCCGCAATTTTTGGTATTTTTTCATCAAAATCATCTAGAATCTTGAATCATCCAAAAAAGGGGTACGGTTTATACACCTTATGACCTGGAAATAGATTCCTTCTGCCTGTTTCATTTACTTGCATAAAATAAGCGAACTTTAACGAATAGAGAACTTTTGAAGGCCTCTCTTTTTTGCTCGGCTGCTGCCGATGCATTTGGTTGACAACCTTTTACCAAGCGGCCAACATCTCTGCTCTCATTGCCGACCCCTGAAATGAAAGTACTATTTACATCATCTTTAAGAATTGATATCTTTAATGCGTCTTGCGGTATCCTCAATCACATTTAAGCATAGTTGTAAAAGATTTTCATCGACCAAAGCATTGAGTTTTGGCTTTCGCTTGGCTTTCATTTTAAAATGTTAGCTCTTAGTATCTCCAGTTTCTACCCAAATCAGCGTCCGCTCTAATTTGCGTATGCCAAATAGTTAATCAAATGGATTTTTGGCAGCATAAGTTTTGTTTACGACAATTTTATGCCTTTCTCATATGTTGGCGACTACACTGGGGAACATTCTCATAGTTTGGCTTTATGAGCTTAGCAAACCGACAGAAACAAAATGTAAACAATCGCTTAACCGCCTCAAATGTTAGTTCATTAACAATAGGTCGACTTTTTGTTTTGGTTCTTAGCTTGACTTTGCCGGGGCATTGGGTCAATATGACTCAACTAGAATCCGCTTAGCTGCGATAACTGCGTTAAAAAAAACGAACATCAGGCTTGCCATTTTTCCATCTATCCGGCATTTTTTGATGGCTGGGATAGCAGTGGAAGGGCAAAAATGATGGGCATTCATTTTAGCGCCGCTCCTGCGACTATCCAGAAATTATGCAAGCCTCCTTCCTGCACACACAAATATGTCGCCGCGTGCGTCACACAGCACGCACGATTGTATTTTTCTTGCACTTTGCCTGCTGCTAGGATTTGCTGGTTGAGTCCTCTCTGGCCATTCCCATGGCACGTAAATCCAGTGAGCAATGTCAATGTTTGTACGCCGGACCTTCCGATGCCAACTTTGTGCAACCTAAATGGCGACAGCGTCGATTTTCAGGGCTCTGGCCACAAAAAATGTCCAATATGGCCAGCAGGCGATTTCGGGGAAGGCGCATTTGAGCGGAAGTTGGCCGTTGCGTGGCGCAGCGTTTTGCGCTTTGCTCGTTTGGCCGCCTTTCTCTATTAAAGCGCAAAAATAAACCGACGGACGTCGTTCAAGACAATACACGGTGCATTGGCAAAAGGGAGAATTAAGCAGGATGGCCAACACAAAGGGTACACGCTAAGCCCTCAAAGTGGCTGCGGGGAGAGGTAATAATAAATATTTGCTGGAATATTGGACGGATTTTTGGAGGCGGCTTGGCCCTTTCAATGTCCCAGCTTCAAGTTTGTGAATGGGGTGCTTTGTTTGTTATTTGTAACCTGGGCTATGGCTTTAATGGATATCAAAAAGTCGAACTCTCACCGTAGCAATTTTGGCTGTGTTTCGTTGCTATCCCGATGTCTGTTCTCAGTGGCCCGTGCTTGTTTTTAACAAATTTTGGAGTTTGTTCGATTTTGTTTTTCCGGTCAGCGTTAGCAGCATTTGAGGCCTGCATAATTGTGGCCAGGCATTGGTCGATTTCCATACCGAATCCCTCTGATGCCGCAGCATCTCTTCAAGAACAATGCTTAAATTTGCAGCAGTCGGGAAATAATCTACCCACAGGCCAACAATGTTAAGCTGCAAAACAAAGGCCAAACTGGGCAATGGATCATTATGGAGTGCACTATGGACCCAGAGCTAATTCTTTTGGGCTAATTTGCGGAAAACTTCTCATGCATTTAAAAGAGTGTACTCCAGCGAGTAAAGAAACACCAAACTTTTTATGTGAAATCCAGCCCTTAAAGTTTAGGCAGCTAGCAAAGTAAGCTGACTTTTGTTTGTCCAAATCATTTAAATCATGTTTGTTCTCTTGAGATCATTGATTTTCCATGTGCCATGGCATATTTCACTCATAACTTGACTAACGTTCATCCGTTTATTGCCGATAATCTTTTAAATTAACTAAATGTGTCCACAAATTGCGGAAAATGTTGTGAAACGAAAATATATACACTTTTTGCAGAATGCTGATATTGTCAGGCATTGTCATCAATGTATTTCGTGAAGATAGACGCAAAAGATCAGATCAGTACCTTACCATCAGTTGCTTTTAATGTATAACCATGAAGTTTATGCAGCAGTTCCCAGCTGTAGATTACTCCAAATTCACTATCCATTTGAAGCATTTATATAAGTCTTTATCAATGTCTCAAAATCATATACTTAAATTATATCGAAATCGGTACCTGGGGAATAATTCATTTTCTTGGTGAGTTCCAAATAGAAAACAAGAAAAAAAATCGGTCACGCCCGACTATAACATACTCTGCACCAACGAAATTATACGCTCAGCTTAGCTTTTGAAGCTGTGCTGCTACTGCGCTGCAGCAGCGAACAGTCTTTTGATCATAACTCGACAACCGTTCATCCGGGTAGCCGGATCAAACCATTTTTGTGCATCAAACCATTGAGTTCACCGAAGAAATCCTCAATTGGACGACACTGTGTTAAGTTAGTGGGGTTACGCTCTTTCGGGACATACGGAATATTTTTGTTATTCAGAAACTCTAGAGTCTTCTTTGCATAATGTGATGAAGCCTTGACTGGCCAAATAATTGTCACCTCTAAAGTATTTCTGAACATATGGAAGCAATATTTTCTTTAGTCATTGATTTTGGTATATTTCTTGATTGATTGCAAGTCCACTGAGCTTGAAGTATGGTTTAGAAATGCTCCTCTCAGACACAGCGATGCATCGCGATGTGAAGCATTACTTTTAGCTCGAATATTTTTTTTTTACTTGAATTCGACATCAGGAGGAGAGACCTTTGAAGTGTCATTAGTATAACACATGTGAAATAATTTTCGTCGACCAAAATGAACGATTTTTATACCCTTGCAAAGCGTATTATAGTTTTGCCCAGAAGTTTGCAACGCATAGAAATATTCATTTCCGACCCCATAAACTATATATAATATATTCTGGACCAGGGTGACGAGCTGAGTCGATTGAGCTTTGTCCGTCCGTCTGTCTGTTTTACAGCTATCGAGCTGAAATTTTTGCTGCACACTGCTAATATGTCGGAATGACCAGATCGAATGACTATATCTCATACCTCCAATAGGAACAATCGGTCGGAAAACTAGTTTTAGTATAAAAAAACTTTTTTCTTTTCAATGGAATCGTCTCCAAACTTTGTAATCGTAGGTTTTTTATGTTTTTTTTATAATTCTACCAAGTTTTATTAAAATCGGACAACTATATGGTATAGCTGCCATATAACAGATAGGTCTGGAAAACAGTCTTAGTTAGAAAAACTTTTTTGGTTTTAATGGTAGAATCCTGCAATTTCGTATTTGTTTGTTTCCCATGCTTTAACATATTTCTACAAGTTTTTGTCCAAATCGGATGACTTTATAATATAGCTCCCATACGAACGATCGGTCGGAAAATGGGAAAAAGTATTTTTTGAAAATATTAAAGCGAGCACTTGCAGGGGTATAAAAACTTCGGCACAGACGAAGATAGCTTAGCTTTCTCTTTTGTTGTAATTTCTACACATCCACCGGCATTGTGATTTGACTCGCTGAATTTGCTCATCGGAGTACTCAGGTGATCGCTGCTTCTTTCTAGCTTCAATGCCAATCTTTTTTAACGATTTGCAGATGTGTGGCTGTGAGCAATCAAATTGTTTAGCGGCTTGCCTTTGACTTCTACCATCCTTGTAGTTAAAAGTCCTCTTCAGCACCCTCAGGTTCTCTCTGGTGATGATTGTAGCTTTTCTGCCGCAACCAGATTTCCTTTCTATTCTTAATGTATTCAGAATAGAAAAAATTGTGCTTCTTGGTATGCCTTCATCCAACAGATGTAAACAAGTGTACTTTTTTCCATTCTCTTTGTGATTTTCGTAAGAGCCTACACTACGCTTGCGGAGTTTTGTTGCATCGAAGTCAATTTTCCAAGTACAGTTACAGATAAATGGAATAACTTACATCATAAAAAGATGCTGCAATAAGCTACTTTATTTCGATATATAGACAAAGCGTATGGAAACAGTGACCGAATCAATTTAGTCCAGAGTTTTTGTTATCACCCGTTACTCTCAGCACCTGTAGTACAGAGTATAACTAGAGATTACTTACAAGTGCGTTCTAAAGATGACTCGAAACAGACTCATGCATATGCTCAAAATGGGATTTAATGGAATACGGAACTCTATATGATACGTCGCGGCTAGGGTCCCGATATAAATATCATTTATGATTACAAAGCAATTAAACTGATCGAGGACTCGAAATAGACTTGAGTGTGATTAGAAATTTCAAAAATTGTTTTCATCGAA
Source organism: Lordiphosa fenestrarum (assembly GCA_035044985.1). Lineage (NCBI taxonomy): Eukaryota > Metazoa > Arthropoda > Insecta > Diptera > Drosophilidae > Lordiphosa > Lordiphosa fenestrarum. The sequence goes on from JAWNNO010002009.1 coordinate 44,139, forward strand.
GGTGTCACACATTAGTCTTAATGGGATCAATAATTTCATAAAATGTTTCCTTGGATCTAAGAAAGTCGGTTAAGCCCGACTGTAATGCTCTTATAATCGCCACGCGAACTGTTTGAAGTACTATTTTAGGGGGTAATTTATTAGATGCGATTATTTCACTATCCGTTTTCTTCCTACACAATAAATGCTTACTTTTACTTTACATTGAAGTTCTCTCGAAAATATTTCTACGGTTTTAACTCGAACTAAGCTTTCTTCCATCGGGACGTTGGTTCGATTAGGTTAGGTTGCGTTGGCTGAGAACGACAAGTCGCCCTTCCACCTAGGCCTCTGTGTGCCCCTTACGATGCCATATGATTTCCCTGTGGGCAGAATGAATTTCAGTAGAGCTGGGATTAATGGCATATTTCTTCAAATTCGGCAGCAAATCTCGAACTGGGAAAAACTATAAGTTTTGCGAATTCTATTTTTCGTGCGCAAAACACATGAGATAATGTCAACTGTAGCACCTATGGTGTACTCGAAATGTGCGACTTTTTAACCCAAATGTTAAAATATTTGGTTTGTAGTTTCGCCATTTTCTAACATCAACCACCCCCGCCTTAATGGCTCAGCCTTGCAACGGATTAATACTGGAAATGATTTCGCAAATTCAGCCACTGTGCGGTGGTTTTACAGGCGGCCGGGAGGGTTTTTTGCACGTAGTGTAAATAATTCGACGCCGCTAAACCACATTAAGCAGCTATGGCTTTGCCACACCAATCCTACACAGACTGACCAACACACACAGGCACACATTTTCCAGCGAGGCAACAACTTTTGCCAAAGTTCAGCTGTGGCTGCGGCTTTTAACACTACCTTTTAAGCTGGAGTAGCCATCATTTTTCACCTGACTGAAGCTACTACGCACATTTATATGGTAACCTTCAATTCAGCAACACATCCTTAACTTGGGTAAATCGAACTTGTTTAATCTAGGACAACTGACCAATGGTCAGTCATTGTGTTGTGTTTGGTTATTGAAAGGCAAAGGGGGGGTGTATATGGGAGACAAAATGGAGAGAAAAATGGGTAAAACCTTTCAAATAATCGATAGAACTGAAATGCAGATTTATGCTTGTATATCATCTGTTAAAGTTAAGGTCAAGCAGACGCAGGCACTACCCTTATTACTAGCCGGCATGACCGAATCAGAAACCGCAAACGTAAGCAATCCCGAAATGCAGATTATTTATATAAGCCAAACCGTACCACCTGGTTCAATTTGAATGTTGCAAAATGTATTTGATATTACATTCATGTGTACACGGAGGCTTGCGAATATTGCTACATTCAGGAATTAATTTCGTTTTACTTTTGGTTATTGTGCATGTATTATTTATTTTTTTCATTTATTTTTATACTCTGTATTAAAAAGGGGCACAGAGTGCTTTAAGTTTGTTTGCGAAAGTATGTAACAGTCAGAAGGAGGCATCTCCGACTCCATAAAGCAGCATAGGGCAGAGCACTCACCAATTCTCACAAAGACAAGAAAGAAAGTCGGTCAAGCCCGACTATAACATACTCTGTACCAAGAAAATTGGTCTTTTGATCATAACTCGAAAACCGTTCATCCGATCTTCTTCATTCCTTTGGCGGATCGATAAGTTATCCTAATAACTAAATATGTCCAGAAGGAACAAGCCATCTATCTTCAAAACTGTGGGAGATATGACGTTTTTTCTAAATTGCGGGGGCGGGAGGGGGCGTGGCCAAAATTGAAAATAAACTTGATCTGCCTGCAGAAATAAGAAGCATATGTCCCATACATGTCAAACCTCTATCTCTTACCATCTCTGAGATCTGTGCGTTCATACGGACAGACAGACGGACAGACGGACATGGCTATATCGACTCGGCTGTTGATGCTGATCAAGAATATATATACTTTATGGGGTCGGAGATGCTTCCTTCTGGATGTTACATACTTTTGCACAAACTTATAATACTCTATGTACCTACGGTACAGAGTATAAAAAGCACCAATACCAATAAGGGAACGATTTTTTGTTGTTGTTGTTGGTCAGCTTTGCTTGCGAGCGCAAACACCAATCAAGGAACTCTATGTCAATTTAAACACTGGGTTTAGTCTCAAACTTAGACTTTATTTTATAAAGAAAATAGTGAGTCTTTTGCGTGGTGGTTGTAACGTCTCTCTATAGTTTAGTGTAGGGTTGTCGATATTTTATCCATATATCTGTATATCAATGTTTTTGTTATTCCGATATGATATTTTTTGTGCCGATACATCGATATATCGATATTTTTAAAAACGATATATCTGAAAAAAAAAACTACCATTAAACTTAAAATCGGCCGTTCAGTACATCTGTGTAAGACGGTTTTTTCTAAGCATTTCAAGACCGTAGCAATGCCCATTGCCTTTTAGGCAGAGTAAGGGGCCAAGCCAGTCGGGATAATCGGGCCGTCGATTGCCAGTCTCTATACAAAACATAATCTATCAGCCATGCTCCCATTTTCGCTTTCGCAAAAACTTTGCGATTTGATCACAAAATCGTAAAAGTTGGTGCTCCGACATTCGGAAATCGCAAAGTTTTGACGTTCTTAAACCGGCGACATCTGAGTCCTTGAAATGAAAAGTAAGTGCAAAATATAGGTTGATGCACAAACAGACAGCCCACGGAACTATTTTTATTCAGTTCTTTAATCTTTTTAGATTTGTCTTACGGACTCATCCACTCAATTCGCATTGAGGCAATATATTAAACAATTTATTTAATAGAGATACACAAAATTGAGCGTGATTGAAAACTGCTCACAATAACAACAATTTGCGATTTGGCCATGGTATATATCGATATACGACTATCGATAGCATGACTAGTGGTGCTCATCATCTGTTTTTGTTATGTGAAATGACACAAAACAAGTTGGGAATGGAACATTATCGATGACAAAAACTGGCGAATTTCGGAGCGCTCTAAACTAAAATCGTACGAATTTGCTGAAATCGCATTTCGCAAAAATAAGTGAAAACCGGAGCATGGCTGTATATTGTAGAATAAAGAAAAGTGCAATGTGAAATCAGTGGCTGCACTAGAAACCGACAGCGTCCATAAAACGGAGTTTGACCAACAAACAAGAGTGGAGTACTTTTGATCCAGTGCAACTGGTTTTGTTAACATCGTTTTCAAACCATTATTTTGAAAAAGTTAGTACCAATCAAACTGTTTATACAATATATGAAGAATTAATCTTTCTGTTGAGATTATCCAGTAAGCAAAATCTGTTAGTCTTTAAGCTTTGTACTCTAAAAATCAAAAAATGTATTTGGTCACAGTATTAAATACATAAATAAAAACAAGAAAGGACTCAAGCCCGACTATAACAAACTCTGTACCAAGAAAATTGGTCTTTTGATCATAACTCGAAAACCGTTCAACCAATCTTCTCCATTCCCTTGGCGGGTCGATAAGTTGTCCTGCGAACTAAATATGTCCAGAAGGAACCAGCCATCTATCTTCAAAACTGTGGGAGATATGACGTTTTTTCTAAATTGCGGGGGCGGGAGGGGGCGTGGCCAAAATTGAAAATAAACTTGATCTGCCTGCAGACATAAGAAGCATATGTCCCATACATGTCAAACCTCTATCTCTTACCATCTCTGAGATCTGTGCGTTTATACGGACAGACAGACGGACATGACGGACATGACTCGGCTGTTGATGCTGATCAAGAATATATATACTTTATAGGGTCGGAGATGATTCCTTCTCGATGTTACATACTTTTGCACAAACTTATAATACTCTGTGTACCTACGGTACAGAGTATACAAATTTTGAAATTAAAAACTTCACTACTAAGGTACTTTGAAAATATAGCCTGACTTAAGAACAATAATTCAATCGTACCTTTAAGTTGGAAAGATCAGATGGAACGACAATTTGCACTGGTCTTTAGTGGTAATATCTTTTCCTGGTTTGTGTAAGCTTTAGAAAACAACGATATTACCGATATATCGATGTTTTTTGGTCTTGATATATCAAATATCGATATTGAAAATTTAGATTTTTGATATTATCGATATTTTGTGAGATATATCGACAGTCCTAGTTTAGTGTTACCGTTCTCGGTTAGGCCGAAAAAGTTACAATATTTGTCGGCCACTTTTCACCAGGGTTGTCACCGGCAATTTCATAATTAGTCCTCAGTCATAAAGCGTCCTTAGCTCTCCCATTTCCACATTTTTCCATTTTACCCGACTACGGTCCACCCTTGTGCTGGGCATCTCGCCTGCGGTTGACTACTGCCGTCGGCTTGAAGTGACTGAGCTAATTAGAAAGTTTATCGTTCGCGTCCTCATTCTGATATTCTTTTTTCACTTTTCAAAGGCTCCGCAACGCAGCTGGAGACGACGGAACTCTCGAACGGCATTGTGCAGGATGATCCGGAGATAATCGCGCAGCAAACCGATAAAGTCGATATACTTTTGCATTGTATTAAATCATCGACTCGAGATGCCGCCTGGATTTATGGACAAGTGCTGTGCCAAATTATTCGTGATTTAGTGCCACCGAATGAAATATTGACGAAGGTCATAAAGGAGTTTCTGTCCATAAATCAGCCGCATGGCGATGTTATTGCCATGATTGTATATCAGGTGAGTAGTGGGCAAAGATCTTACAACCGAGTTGCCAAGTTGCTGGCCAGCAAAGGTAAAGACGATGCCCAGCAGCCAGTCGTGCGTGGTTGGTTGGTTTGGCTCCCTCCCATCCGCACACACACACATATGCTTCGCTTTATGGGTCTTGTGTCTGTGCCCGGAGACCGGAACGGAATGAAGCCAATGCAGCGCTAATGTTTGGCTGGGACACAAGTCGAAAGGGTAAAATACTTGCCAGCTGCTGTGTGTGCGTGTGTGTGTGTGTGGTGGGGCATTTTTGGCAGCTTCAAAATTAATGGAATTCATGGCTACAGCTTGGCCTGTGTCCAGTCCAGTCGCAGGTATGTGGGTCAATACGAGGCGGCTTGAGGCCATAGCATTTTTTCATTAGGTTCAAGGTTGTTTGGTGGGTGTGTGCAGGGAAATTAATAAAAATACAACAAAAAAAAACCCACCCGGCTCGACACAATTTGCTCCGTCATTTGCCCACCACCCAACCGCCGCCGCCCTTCCTACGGAATTTCATTAGCCAACAGTTTGGGCCACAAAGTATGCCGGGGCGTACAATAAAATTTAATTTCCTCGTTGTCGGCTCGGATTTTATTTATCTAACCCGTTCCCTTTCCCCTCACTGCAGGTGTTTCGCTCCGCCATTGACTCGTCGTACCTGCAGATGCTGCAGGACTGGCTGATCTGCACTCTGCCAACGTTCCTCGCCCAGCCGGAGCAGCAAGGCGTCTGGGGTCTCAGCGTCATCTTTCTATCCGCTTCCATAAATCTGCATTTGATTAAACTATTTCCGCTGCTGCTCGGCTTTGGGGCAGCGCACTCCTGCTCGACGGTGGCCACGGCAACAACGGCGGCGTCTCCGGCACGCAAATTGGGTCAGCACGAAATTGCATTGTTCGTGACAGCTGCACAAGATTTCCATACGAAATTGAGCGGCGAGCAGCGGCAACGGTTTCGCGAGGCCTTCGGCAAGTTTGAGCAGAGTCAGGTCTATGGGCGGATGCTGCAGAGCCTGTGACTGTTGTCACTCTGAACGGGCGATAGCACCTAATCATGGCGCACTCCCGTGCCTGGCCATTTATCTGATGTTTAAGCGAAATGCAACGGATTTGCTGCCAGCAGCAGCAGCCAAACTGGCTGGGAAGACAAGCGCAAGCGTGAATAACTAATTGCCCGAGCGCCACTCAGGCCAACTTCCAGCGGATGCACTTTGGCCAAAGTTCTTTAATAGTTTGGCGAATACAAAATTAATTTATGCTCCACATTATGTGCAACTAATATTTAAATTATGGCAAACGAATGCCCCCACCCCCACCCCCACCGCCACCCCAGCCCCTAGCACGCTGTAATCCGGTCGAAAGTTTAACGAGCGACCCGCAATTAATTCCTGCGGCCGCAAGAAGCGACGAACCCTACGGAAATTATGTTCTTGTCGGTTGCCCGTGAAGTTGATCATTTATTTATCCCGAAAAGGGAGGACGCAAGGCGCAAGTAGCCATTAGTATGCGGCCTAACCAATTGCTAGTTAATTGTTAAACCAAATTACTTAAAAATTCCATTATGCTAAATTGAATTGTCCCACCCACCCATTCTGTTGATTCTGCAATGTAATCAAAATAACGTTTTAATAAAGTTAAGCGCAAAAGACAACAAGCGGAGTTTGTAATCAGAAATGGAAATGTGCATCTGGTTGGGCCAAGTCGAATGCAGAAATTGCCAGCGAGCGGTTTTGTGTGTTTGTGTTCGACTTAAGTTGTTTGCCAAACTGTTTGAACTTTTTCGCTTTTACCTGCAAGCTCACATGTGAGATTCGTTCCAGCATTCAATTTGACAATACATCACTCGAGAAGTATCGACAAAGTATCGGAAGACAACTTTCTGGCATGGGCATATGATGGAACTTTGGATGCACGGCAAATGGAGGAATTGTTCGCCCTGCCTACTTTTAGTGGTATTCTTATACGGAAGCGAAATCGAGGTGCAAAAAGTCGCAGACTTGGCAAATCTAAGCAAAATTTGGTTGGGCTTTGTTTGGTTCCTCACCAATTCCCGCACTTAGAAAGACATCCCGATTTATTTCTACAGATCAAACGGAACTCACACATAGCACAAACCACATTGAACAGATTTCAACAATAATATTGGATTAAAACTTTGGTTTCAATTACTTTTTAGGCGGTTGCACAAATCGAAACAGATAAGTATGCTCTTAACATTTAACAATCATTAGTTAGCTAAAGACTGACGTCACCAGCTGGAGTACGAATAACCAATAAGCAGAATTTGTCTGTGGTCTTTGCTCGAAATATGGCATAAGTGTCACTTGTCGAACAGCCGACAAGTTGGAAGGGATGGAACGAGTGAGTTCAATACGTGTGCCAAAGGAACTAGGCGCTAGGACTAGTGGCTGAAATTAGAATATCATTTTAATTGCACTACATTTAATGTAAAAGCTGGCAATTGTAGAAAATGGCATATATGATGTGACAGGATACAGAAGTGGGTTTCTTAATACAACTAAAGGGTGATTTTCACAAGTTACTGTCAAACATGTTCAGTCTGGTCTTTATTTTAACTTACAAAACGAACAACGCTTGTGTATAATTGAATTTTATTATCAAAATTCCACCATCTGTATGAACTTTTTAGCTCATTTGCGGGAAAATTGATGCGTGAACAATCAAAATTTCCGTATTTGGTGTCAAGAACTGCCAATGCATCCCAAATATTGCCATGTTTGGTGTGGATTATAGGCCGGTGGCATCATTGGACTGTACTTTTTATACTCTGTACCGTTGGTACACTGACGAGCAAAACTTTAACACGAGTTCAATGTTCTCACTTTAACGGTCTGTATTTTCTCTTCTGCTTTATGCATTCTTAAAAAGTTAGTCTTGTTTTGTTAGTGCAATATTTGGCTCTCTCCCACTGCTCCATCATGCCACTTGGAGGGACCGCATATTTCGCCAGCTGCGATTTGACATGGCTCCATAGATTTTCAATTGAGTTCAAGTCTGGAGATTGCTGTGGCCACTTTATAGACTGGAATTTTTGCTTAAACATCCAATTTTTCACCAAATGTGACGTTTGCATCGGGTCATTGTCTTGCATATGCAATGCATATTTCAGCAGCTAGAGCCATATTTTCTATGAGTCCTCCTAGATTCTATTGCAGAATGCTCAGTTATTGTTCCTTACGCACTATTCCTTCGATCAATACCAAGGGTCCGACTCCAACTCACGAAAATTGGACTGTAGCTGATTGGAATTGGGCTGATGGGCTGATTGGGGGTGTAAGTCACTAACAAAAAGCTTAAACAATTGCAAAATAGTTTTTCTCCATGGTAATATGGTCAGATAAAACCAAAATCAATTGTTTCGAGTCAAGAGAAGATTCTGGTATTGGACTAGAGATCCCACAATTCAATCATAAAGTACAGTGCGGCAAACCGTCAAGGACGGTGGCTGCTCAATCATGGTTTGGGGGTGTATATATAAAAATGGAGTTGGACCCGAACAATAACTGAGCATTCTGCAACAGAATCTGGAAGGACTCAAAGAAAATATGGGTCTAGTTGCTGAAAAATGCATTTTTCAGCAAGACAATGACCCGAAGCACACTTCACATTTGGTGAAAAATTGGATGTTCACTGTACATAGAGTATATTAAGTTTGTGCAAAAGTATGTAACAGCCAGAAGGAAGCATCTTCGACCCCATAACGTATATATATTCTTGGTCAGCATCAACAGCCGAGTCGATATGGCCATGTCCCTTCTGTCTGCCTGTATGAACGCCCAGATCTCAGAGATGGTAAGAGATAGAGGTTTGACATGTATGGGACATATGCTTCTTATGTCTGCAGGCAGATCAAGTTTATTTTTTAATTTTGGCCACGCCCCCTCCCGCCCCCGCAATTTAGAAAAAACGTCATATCTCCCACAGTTTTGAAGATAGATGGCTTGTTCCTTCTGGACATATTAAGTTATTAGAATAACTTATCGATCCGCCAAAGAAATGAAGAAGATCGGATGAACGGTTTTCGAGTTATGATCAAAAGACAAATTTTCTTGGTACAGAGTATGTTATAGTCGGGCTTGACCGACTTTCTTTCTTGTTTTTAACGTGGTTTCCACATTAGGCCTACTCCACGTAAGCCACAGAAGGGCGTTTTTTTTTAAGTGGTGTCCCCTAAGGAAGGGCCTAATACACTGTCGTCTTCCCCGTGCACTTCCTCTTCCTCCTATGAATTAATATTTTATATTCATAATTCGCGATCCGTCGATGAATATTTTAATGTACTCAATAAAGTAAAAATTTTTGCCTCCGGCGCACATTTCTCGTTGCTCACCTCAGAAAAATGAATGTCATTAATGTTTTCTTTTTCGGGATTATATAACTGACCAATAGCCAGGAAGATGTTATGGATCCTATCCTTGTGACTTGGGAATCGTTTGAAAAATATAAACTTGGCCAAATATCCGGGATCCGTCAGCTACATTTTCCTTAATTATTTTTAAGAGTGTTTCCTTCCCACGGTCTTCAAGCGGAATCACGAAAAAATTTACCGGACTCTCGTTCCAATCCACCAAAAATCCACTGACCCTCCACAACCCGACCACAATTATATTTCCGCCTTCGTATTTTTGATTCGTCAATTTCCACGATTTTGTCGTGGCCACCAAGTTTTCCACTGCTCTCACGGATAGACCAATCTATATAAACTTCCCTTACAAAGTTTTCCCAGTCTATAATTGTTTGCCTGGCCCATTCCAATTCGTCTTCCACAAACAGAATTTCACCTTTTAAAGTGAGAATTGTAAACGAATAGAAGAAAAACAAAGGCTACAATTTAAGAAAGTTAATTTTACCTTTTAAGCGAACTGTATTCCATACGACAAAATTGGCAATCTCCTGTATGGATACTTTTGAATCAGCAAAAAAGGTGTTTTTGCTGATACTTTCATTGAAATTGCACTGTTTCTTGACTTTCTTTTTATTGCCCATGGTTGAAGCAGGCAACTGTTTTCGGCACCGAAAGAATAGTTTGCCGTCATCTTTTACTGCTATCTTAAAGTCAGCTGAACAATTTCCACCATTTTTTTCTTGTAGTAAACATTTGTGACGCTTTAAATACTCAATAACCTCTATATTCGTCAAAGCCAAAAATTTCGACACCGTAAAATTGCAATTCGTGCACTCCATTTTGATTAGAATTATTAAATAAACAATAAAAATCCAATTGAATTTGAATTAAATTTGACACATTTCTCAAAACACATATGTTTTATTAGGTAAAAAATCAAATATTCAAAATTCGTTTAAAAAGAAACCATGGATGACCCCCGCGTTTTTTCTGCATGAAAATTCTTCATAATTCGCGGTCCATCGAGGAAATTTTTTTTGGAATTTTCGGAGAGTAGGCCGCTATACTAGACAATTACCATATTTAGTAATCAAGATAACATATCGATCCTCCAACGGAATGGTGAAAGATCGGATGAACCGTTGTCGAGTTATGATCAAAAGACTGTTCGCTGCGTGAATGGAATCGAGTGTTGGGAATTTGAACTATTCACAATTTGACTTTAAAAACGTCAAATGTTACGAAATCGCTTGAAGAAAGTTGGCAAATACTAAAGACATATTTCCAAAGTGGTGAGTCCTCGACTCAAAATGTGCGAAATTTGACAAAAAAAACATTTAACCAATTTCAATTTCATCAATCATTTCGTGCAGCGAGTTCTTGAAACTGGAAACTGGAAGCGGAAGATCATTTCGCCGAAGATGGTGAATTTGACCGAAAAAATCATCTTTTCGGATGAAGCACATTTCCACCTCGGTGGTACAAGTGAGAAGACTCTATCAACATGCAGTTGTTCGTACGTGGTTCGGAAACAATTGAGGCCTTGGAGGTGTCCCAGGATGCCACCATCGCTGGCCTCAAGAATCAAATTGCCCAGCTGCATGGCTTCGATACCGAACAGTTCAGCCTGAACTGTGAGGGTGCCACTCTGACCAATGAGACGCCCGTGACCGCGCTCAGCTCTTTCGAGTTGGACATCACCAGCCACATGTTTGGTGGTAAAGTGCACGGTTCTTTGGCTAGTGCCGGTAAGGTCAAGGGCCAGATCCCCAAGGTTGAAAAGCAGGAAAAGAAGAAGAAGAAGACCGATCGTTGCTTCGTCAACATTGTCCAAGGCTTTGGTCGTCGTCGCGGTCCCAATGCCAACTCAACCTAGAGTGTGGGTGTCTAATAATCTGTTTTGCACGGAAGATTAAGGATGAACAAGTCGTTGACTTTTTTTATGATTCGCAAAATGATGTTCATAAAGTAATTTCCCAAAAGCATTAAAAAATAATCACAACATTTGTCTGTATAATGAAAAAAAAAAAATTAAAAAAAAGGACTGAAAATCCGCATATCGTCGTCGAGAAGCCAATGCACCCACCACGTGTCACTGTTTGGTGCGAATTTTGGTCTCGAGGCATCATTGGTACATTGGTTCTTTGAAATTGAAGAAGAAGCCACCGTGAGCGTGGATGGTAAGCGCTACCGCACAATGTTAAGTGATTGGTTCTTCGAGGAAATTGAAGCGGCAGACCTGGACGATATTTGGTTTCAACAAGACGGCGCTGCGTGCCACTCAGCGCACGCATCTTCGAAAATCGAATAATCAGCAAATATGGAGAAGCTGTGATCTGACACCGTTAGACTATTAGCTTTGGGGTGCGGTCAAGGACAAATGTTATGCAAGCAATCCTGAAACAATTGAGATTCGAGTTGCTATTGCTGACATATGTGCCGAAACAATTGCAAATGTTCTCAAAAATGGGGTGGATTGAATGGGCCAAAATTACCGAAATTGTTTTTCATAAATAAATGACATGAACCAACCTTTCTAATACATGTTCAACCTTTGAAAAACCCTAACCAACCTGTAGATCGTTTTATTAACTCAAATAAAGATTTCATTTTTTTTTTGGAATTTGTATGTATTTTTTTATACCCTGTTCCCATTGAAATGGGGAAAAGGGGGATCATGAAGTTGTGCGAATGTATGTAACAGGGAGAAGGAAACATTTTCGACCCCATAAAGTATATATATTCTTGATCAGCATGAACAGCCGAGTCTATATTGCCATGTCCGTCTGTCTGTCTGTATGGGCGCTTCGATCTCAGAGACTTTATGAGATAGAGCCACAAACTTTTGCATGAAGGTAGATTTATGCCGTACGCAGATCAAGTTACTTTCAGATTGGGAAAATTCCCACCCGTCCCCCTTTTATCACCAAATAACCTAGACCTCCTCTAGAAATCCTAGACCTAAAAAGCAGTCAGATCCACAATTTTCAAATTAGTACCTCGTGTTTTAGTATACATCAAGCTAGGCCCAATATCTATCAATTCTGAAAAGTACAATCAGATCGGACAAAAAACACTGGAGTTATAGGCGAAACAGTTGAGCTGATAAGAGCACCCCCCAGTTGTTGGTAAGGACTAGAAAAAAGTGTTGCCTACATTTGGGATGACAATGAAATGAAAACAAATGAACTGGGTATTTTGTGTTCGGGAAACTCGACTGCAGCGTCCTTACTCAGAAAGCCAAAAAGATTAACTTTGTCGCATCACTTTATGTAAGTAGAATGACTACTTTCCATTAGATCAGAATGCTTAAGCAGTTCGTCTTGGAGTACTTAAACCGTATATTCATTAGGTGACCACTTATAAACTTCTTCGAATGACTGTTAGCATTTTGATCTTAGGTTTTAATGATCTCTTTCCTTTACGTTCAATAGTCCATGTACTCTTATCCTTCTTCAATCCCAGAGTACGTGAAAGGCAAAAGATTTGCAGTAACTAGCTGGCTTAGAATGGCAGCTGCAGTCGAAAAATGCGAAGGAAAACCCCTTACTGTGTCGGTGTGGGTTTTTGAGTCCTGAAATTGACAGATAAACTTTTGCTCCATGCGTGTGCTTTGTGTGTGGGATGCAAAGCCTGCCGGAAATTCGCCAGTTCAACGCGAATCGCCCCAAAAAAAAAGAACGGAGAGAAGAAAACGGCGCTTAGAAAAGGAAGTCGGAGGAGCACACACACACACACACAACGAAATGAACTGCTAAGCTGTTCCGAGTTGTTTTTCCGGGAATGGTGGGTGTGTCGCTGGGCTTGTGTTCAAAACAATGTTCTCATCGTCGCCATTATGCGGCACGCCAAATGGCAATTTGGCCAATGCTTTGGCAATAAACTGCATCATTTCGGCTATCAGCATTTGGCTACGCTTCATTTAGCGGGCCATGGCATAGACTGTCGCCAAGTCGCAGGTGGGCCCAACTGGCAGGTGGTTGTCATGACCTACGCACAGCAGGCGAAGGCTTCGAATGGCTCGCTAGACGTTTAATCGACGAGTGTTCCATTTGTTTGCTTGTTCCAGCCAGCTCACAGTTGGCTCTCTGCTGCTGTTAAATGGCAACTCACCACTTTTCGGAGTGCTGCTCTTTGGTGCGATTCTCTTAAGTCTGGCCTCTTTCTCTCGCGCTCTCTTTTGGCTGTGTGTAGGTGTAGTAGGTCAGTAGTGTAAAGGTTTCGTTTCCATTTTGTTGCAAGCTGGACAATGCGGCAATTGTTACACTTACAGTTATGATTATTGTTATTATGATAATGCGAGCAGTTGTTTTGTTATTGTTGTTGTTGCTGCAAACAAAGAAAGCCAATGAAGCGTGCACTTTTATGGCGCCAATAATAGCGGTTCAGGTCCTTCTGGGGACACAATCGAACACAATCGATATTTAAACTGAAATTGCCGACACCTGTTCCATCGCCTTGGCTGCTAATTTGAAAATTTTGATTTTCTTGGTTCTTTGCTTTGCTGCCGTTTGAAATGGTTAAACACATTTGATTTCTCTTTCTTTGTCGCATCGCACGGAGCTTTTGAATACCCTTAATATTACCTTAAAAGTGAACAGAATAACCAAGAAACGGGTAAACTGGTACTTTGGGTCTAACTGTCTCTTATGACCGGAAACAATAAGTTGGGAAAATTTTAAGTACACGTGTAGGGGATTAGTCAGTGTTTTTGGAAAATTTAAGAATGGTCAATTTGGGTACCATTTAGTGTCCTATTGCTGAGGAGGCATCTCGAGCTCTGAAGCAGATAATGGAGTTTACTTGTAAAGAATATTAATTATTTATGGCCTTTTGCGTTTCATCCGCAATGAGAAATCCACCATGTATCTAAGAAAAACATTTTCTAAAATTAAGAAACAATTTCCTGTGGGCCAGAAAATATTTTTCGGATTTTAGAAAAAAAAAAACAGAGGAAAGTTAACTTCGGCTCTGTCGAAATTTGTATACCTTTGCAGCACGTTTTTCTAACTAATTTGAAGGACATTTCCACTGAAGACAAACAAGTTTTTTTCACTACGACTACTTTTCTGATTCTACTTTTGTATGACAGCTATACTATATAGATGTCCGATTTCGACCAAACTTAGTAAAAATCATGGAAAAGCCTAGCAAACTAAGAAACACAAAGTTTGTAGGCGTTTCAATTGAAAACAAAAATGTTTTTCTCACTAAAACTAGTTTCTCGACCGATTATTCATATGGCAGCTATAACCTATAGTCATCAGATTTTGACAAAACTTTGAAGAATTGTGTGAAAGCCTATAAAATAAATATAGACCAATTTTAAAGGGGCTAACATGGAAAACAAAAAAGTTTTTCTTACTAAGACTATTTTTCTTACCTTACTTTTCTATGGCAGCTATACTATATAGATGTCTGATTGCGAGCAAACTTGGCAGAATTATGGAGAAGCATTGAAAACTAGTAGATACGTAGTTTGGAGACGTTTGCATTAAAAACCAAACATTTTTCTCACCAGAACTAGTTTTTTGACCGATCGTTCCTATGGCAGCTATATGCTATAGTCATCCGATCCGGCCGGTTCCGACAAATGTGCAGCGTATTTGTACCAGAAGACTTTGTGCGAAGTTTGGTCGCGATAGCTTTAAAACTGACGGAAATGCTTCCATCTATGCGTTACAAACATCTGGCCAATTTCAATATACTCTCTGCAAGGGTATAAAAGTCCGCTAGGGCCGGGTTTTAAACGGCCGTGGGGTTTTCTTTTGTGCCAAAAATGTCAAGTTTTTAAGTAAAAGTGGTTTATCGGGTAAGCATTGGGCAACATTCACCAGAATAATGCAAATTTGATATTGCAGAATTGGCTGACATCTAAAATTCTACAACTGACTCAACTACCATCGTAAAATAAGAAATTTAAACTCCTAGGTAGGTGTCAGGTTGCTCCCCAACACGGAATAATTGCGTTTGCTAGTGTAAAACGCAACGCCCTCACATCAGACGACCAAGACGCGACTGGGTCGCTTATTAAAATTGAATAAATTATGCAATAGTGCGCATAGCCAGCTATAGGAAAAAGAAACCACCATCACAAGATGGACACGGCATAATTAATTCAGACGCTGCCGCTAGGCGCAAAATGCAATCAACGCGCCAACATCTTGGGCCTGCTTCGAGTTACTGTATCCCTGACCGGCCAGCTCCGGTTAGCGTCAACTCGCTTAGACGCTCAAAGAGTGCGGAGCGGTACATTAGAATAAATAAATGCATGAGCGACTGTATAAATGAATGCGAGTACGAGTGAATGCACAACTGCAGCAGCAG
Organism: Lordiphosa fenestrarum; assembly: GCA_035044985.1. NCBI lineage: Eukaryota > Metazoa > Arthropoda > Insecta > Diptera > Drosophilidae > Lordiphosa > Lordiphosa fenestrarum. The sequence continues at coordinate 59,506 of JAWNNO010002009.1, forward strand.
CAGCGGGAGCGGCAGCGGGAGCGGCAGCGGGAGCGGCAGCAGGAACAGGAGATGTCATCGACTAGCGACTCTCATCGATGCCAATCCAAATGTTTGTGTGCGGGCGGCAACACTGCTGGCGGGGGGGGGAGTACAATGCAATATCCATGACAAGTATTTCAATTTCACGTTTTACGCATCACTTAACGCCCATTCAAGTGCCAGCAGTGAAATTTATATGCGCATTGCCGGCGACTGCGAAATGCTTTAAGAGGCCCCAAAAAGTATGCTACGGAGTTCCCCCAAGAGAAAGTACGCAGATTTTTTGTGTTTCTTTTTGTGAACTATTTAATTTTAGACACGCTTTAAAACTAACATTCAAAACTTACTTTATCGTTACATACTAAATTAGTGGCAACATTTTCTATATACACAATACAAGGCAATACACTGTCCGGCTCCATTTTGATGCTCAAAATCCTGTGGTGGAGGTGCGAGCACAGGAGGTCTTCCGTGGCGGTGGCAAATCGGTTGTGTAACTCTGGTAGCGATTCGAGCAATTAACGGCCTGCAAAGACACACCGAAAAATAGAAGAGCCAAAAGTTAATGCCAAGGCTACACATAAACTTGCATACAAACAGATATAAATTGAGACCAAATGTTTGATTAATGATGTGTGTTCTGGTGTACACAGCCGCTCCAAAGGTGGGCGCATTGGCGCAGCTAACGCTATTCCCCTGTCAAGGCCCCCGGTTGCGTTTGCGTTTGCATTTGAATGATTAGATTTGATTCAATATTCAATTATTTAAGTGGTTTGAGGTGTTGAAATACCAGCAGATAACCTGGCTTTCGCCTGGATGTGGACTAATTTGGATGTGGGACTGGGACTGAAAGCGGACGTTTGCATATAAATGATTTATGAATTTTGCGCTTTGATTGAACTGCCCGAAATTTGCTGATTGGTGACTCGTCATAGCCAAATCAACAACAACAACAACAATAATTATAAAAGCTGCAGGGACCGGCAGGCTGAATTCCGGCCTTGGGGAAATGAGTTACGGTTTTCAGACAGCCGGAGAGATATGGATTTTTTTTTTGCTTTTTGTTATAATTTGATTATATCACATTCGCCGACAAACAGAGAGATGGAGAAACCATTTATCTGCATCACAATTTGACACCATTGTTATGAAACGAGTGCGATCAAAAACCATTTTCTATCGATTATTTGGTAGGTGCAAGTTTCTTCCTCTCTGACACGAACCGATTAACGGTGTTCGCCGAAAGAAACTAAATTTGTTCTCAGTTTGATGCTTTTAGGCGAGGGAAGTGAGGTGAAGAATCTGAGAGAGTAGAGCAAGCACAGTTGAGAGAAAAGTGTTGAGCACGCTCTTACAGTTTCGTCTTTTTTGGGAGAGGGCTGTCTGGGGAATCTATTGCTCTGAAATTCCCAAGCAGTTATGGCTTTGCTGGCAGGGAGTAATGGCTGTTGGACTGACTTTTGCCAGGCAATAACTGATGCTGCTTTGTGGTGCGGATTTTTAAAAGTTCTTTGATTGTAATATGATCGATCTTGATTCAAGAGTGAACTATCTTACTTTTAAAACTGATACGCTATTGATTCAAGAAAGAGCAATCTTTGTAATGAGTACGTCCCCAGCACTTGATTCAACAATTCTACTTGATTTAATAATTTTTCATACTTGGTTCAAGTATTTAAGCTCTTGGATGAAAAAGAACGGTATCAAATATGCATACTTGGATCAGGAACTTAGCTCTTGGATTAAGAATTTGCATTCTTATCGAACTTTTGACATTCAACAAACTTTATTCAAGAAGGGAAACGTCATATCTTTCACAGTTTTATACATAAAAGGTTCGTACCTTATTGGACATATTTAGAAATCAAAATTATCAAATGGTAGAGATTGGTTGAACGGAAGCAGAGCTATGAGCAAAATAATGTTCACAGCAGCATCAAAGTTCAAACAGAGCATACACTTCTGTTGCTACACAGTAAATCGTCAAAAAATCGTTCAAGTTGGTTGCGAAAATGTTAGAATTGGGGGAATTCATCGACGCCCGGTGAGCAATGTAAGAGAAAGTTAAAGAAACTTAGCAGTTGCCAGGTAAGCGACGCACACTTTCACCTACTCAAATGAAATCGTTTTTCAGTAAAATATGATGTTGGTTGCTTGCATTGTGTTGGCGTCTAAATCTATAGGAAAATGCTCTTTGTTGATCTGAAAACCTCTTAAGATCGAAACACTTCGCAGTTAAGGCAGATTCAGAAGGTCTTTGATCTAGAGAGAGCACTCCATAATGATGATCGGTTGCGGAACGGTTTAAATATTAAAAATACCCATGTCATCTAAATCACAATCTGAGCATAAGTTTTTATTTTCGTAAACTAGTCTCCTGCCCATGTCCCCGAGTACCTAATTTGCCGCTTAACAATCTGTTGAATAATCGAACTCTGCTTTTTTAGTTTGACTGACGCTGCCGACAACGCAAGCGAGTCCAGTCTGTATATCCGACCATGCAGTCTCTTGACATCCATGCATACACTTGGCTAATTGCATAATGGACAGGTCAGTCAGCTGGGCAATTAGCCACATTGACACGCCTGCCAACTGTGGACAATCGAAAAATCTAAAAAAAATAAATTATAAATTCTTTCAGCACACGCGCCTAGGACAACAAATCCGACCAAACAACAGCGAGGCAATTTAATTAATGTAATTAATCTAATTTAATGACTTGACAAACACATCAATTAGCAGAAGGCGAACGGCCGGCCCGGAACGCAATTTATATGCAAAGTACCGAAGTCTTTGCACAAAGTGGAGAATGCTCCGCGAAGCAACAGCAGCAGCAGCAGCAGCAGCAGGAAAACAAATTAAAATATTAAAAGTAAGCCACAAAATGATTGAAAGGAAATGTTACATAAAAAGCATCAGCTCCGCTATCGGCGAACTTCTCTCAGCGAACTGTTTGCGTCTGTTTGTCCCTAAAGTAATTAAAAGTAAGTAAGGCGAGGGACGGGGATGGACGCGCTGCGTCCAGTGATTTGCGCCCCGCACTGCTTTTTTGTGTTTATGCAAATGGTCGCTGACCAAAAGAATTAATGCGTCCCGAAAGTGAGCTGAATTGGAATGAGCCGCACCAAATCTGCGGCCGTCTGCGTGGGCGTGACATGGGCGGATGCCAATGTCGACGGCCTCATTGAATTTGCATAAAATGTAATTTCTTTTTTACTTGCCTAAAGACTGAGAAAAATACCTTGGCGCAGAGAGAGAGAGAGAGGGAGTCCTGCCAACAATTGAAGCCACAGCTGCCCACTTTCTGCCTTGCATGATTCCATTCATTTGTACCGCACGTTGCGATACACAGAAACTGAAATACTTCAACCCCCATTGTCAGGCAGCTCGCATTTGTAAAAATAAACCAACAATCACAGTGGAGCAACTCGACGGGTAGCCAAGGCGCAAGTCGATGCACTTCCTCAAAAAGAGCTGTCGGGCTCGATTTAAAAATGAGATTTCATTTCATTTGCTTTGTAATTTTTGGAAAATATTTATAACCCTTATGGCATTTGGAGGCTACAGTTTGCAGTTTATATTTATGAAACTGCAAAATGGCATATGCATTAACTATCGATTCGGATCAACAAGATTCATCCGATACTAGCTTCAATCTCATCAATCTAATTATTTGGGTTTTCAACTCAATTTTCTCAAATTTATTTAAAAATATTCACCGTTAAAAAAACTGTCATAGACAAATAATGGGCATTTTCAGCAGACAAATCCGACTTACGATTACTGATTCGTGATTGCCGATTTTACCTGCTGAATATAGTGATTGCCGATTGCGATTGGTAAATATGACAATCATGTTTGCTGAGTTGCAATCATACAAAATCTACGGTGAGTCCATTTACTGATGGCTCGGCCAACTTTTTACACCAGAATTGAAAATAAACTGACAGCGTTAAATGCCCTTAAAACTTGTGCATTAAATGAGTTGACAGTATTGTACGAGTTCCAGAACTAAGCAATCAGTGACATTCAGCAGAGAATCATCAGCAATCGCAAATCGTAAGTCAGTAATCGTAAATCGGATTTATCTTTACCATAAACATAAATTAACGAGAGCGTAAGTTAAAGTCGGCCCTGCCCGACTTCGAAATACCCGTTACTCAAGGCAATTAGTGTTTAATAACCTCATGCGGCTCAGATAAGTATGCAACGTTTTTTTAACTCTGCCATTTATTATCCGATCTTTATGAAATTGTACATATTGGCCACATGCACTATACTGCAAAATCTGAGCTCGATAGCTTACAAATTGTAGGATATATTCAACATTTTTTATTGAGAGGGCAGGAGGGGGCGTGGCCAAAATTTAAAACAAACTTGATCTGCCTGCAGACAGTACTAGCTTACATCTAAAATTTGGTTGCTCTAGCTCTTCTAGTCTCTGAGATCTAGGTGTTCTTACAGACGGACGGACGGATGGACGGACAGACGGACAGACGGACATGGCTATATCGACTCGGCTGTTTATGCTAATGTTACATACATTTGCACTGTATGCCTGTTACATACATTTGCACGACTTTACAATACCCTCTTTATACTCTGTACCGTAGGTACATAGAGTATTATAAGTTCGTGCAAAAGTATCTCCGACCCTATAAAGTATATATATTCTTGATCAGCATCAACAGCCGAGTCATGTCCGTCTGTCCGTCCGTCCGTCCGTCCGTCTGTCTGTCCGTATGAACGCACAGATCTCAGAGATGGTAAGAGATAGAGGATTGACATGTATGGGACATATGCTTCTTATGTCTGCAGGCAGATCAAGTTTATTTTAAATTTTGGCCTCGCCTCCTCCCGCCCCCGCATGGATGGCTTGTACCTTCTAGACATATTTAGTTATTAGGATAACTTATCGATCCGCCATGGAAAGGAGAAGATCGGATGAACGGTTTTCGAGTTCGCTGCTGTAGCACAGTAGCAGCGCTGCTTTCAGCTGCTACTGCAGCATCAAAATTTATGCTGAGCGTATAATACAGAGTATGTTATAGTCGGGCTCGACCTACTTTCTTTCTTGTTGCTCTACGAGTGACGGGTATAACGATTGATAAATAGATTAGAGGTTGTCGAAAATTGATTACCGAATAAGCATGTTGTTCATTATAGAAAGCGATATAAGATGTCATTCTCTTGGCATGGCAGAGCTTCGAGTTTTGATTCTTTCTGATTTAAACTATAGTTTTTCGACCGATCGTTCCAGCTACTTGGTATAGTCATCCGATGCAGCGTAGAAGACCGAGGACTTCTTGCAGAGTTTGGTGAAGAGAGCCTTAAAACAGACGGAGGAGGTAGCATAGAAAGAAACGGACAGACTGACACACATGGCAATGTCAACTCAGCTCGTCACTCAGATCAAGAATATATATTCTGTGCTGTGCTGCAAAATTTTAAAATACCATCTGCAAGGGTACTAACAGACAAATGATGAGCATCCATTAATGATAATCTGCCAAATAGATGTTCAGTCACAGACTGATTAAGGTCAATTATATCGATTCCACCCAACTCAACCAGCGCACAGAAAACTAAAAGACTGGATATACACGGTGGAGCAACTTCATGAAGTTCTTGAAAAAGTTTTCGGTTGCTGGTACAACAACTAAGGTACAGCGCACATGTATTCTTAAGTATTGAGCATTTGCCAAGAGCGCGAGAGAGAGTGGGAGTGAGCGCTGGAGCGAACGGCTCACATAAACGTTTTTAGTACTTTGCTGAGGGCGCACACTGGCAGCGCCGTACCTTAGTTGTTGTATTATGTAATGGTGACGCTTGACCCTTTTTCTACTACACCTCTTCTCCTCTTAGTAGCTCTTAGTTGATCGATAAAGTGCGGCAATTTTTGAGTTGTCTCGCAGCAGCTCATCAGATTTAAAACCATTAAAAACCAATTTCAGTTTTCATTCATTTTTCTTTAATTTGACTCAGTTAAATATTGTTAGATTACTGAAAATCAACAAAGCAGATGATCTATTGCGATATGAAATCTTCATGAAGCATACAACATGGTTTAAGTGCGAGCCGTGTTTTGAAGATGGTTCAAAACGAAATCTAAGAGAGCTTCATACAGCAAACTTCATCGTGCAAACACGGATAAAGCTTCGAAGTGCGGCTAAAATTGTGTGCAATGGCGCGATGAGCTAGGACGTCGCCTCTGTTGAGTACAAAAGTTCTGAGTATTGACTTAAGACAAGTCTAAAATGTACCAGGTAGATGGGGTTGTGGTTGGTTGTCGATGCAGTTGTTGGAGGGATCAGCGATTTATCAGTTTCTTAGCAGCAGCAGCATCATCATTTGAGAGATATAATATATGAGCGCATCTATCTCAAAGACTATCAGTAATAGATTCACAAACTCTTGCTTGTAGTTAGTTTTATACTGTCCTAACGAAAGCTAACCTTGTCTTGGAAGTCTTTTTAGCTGAAGAAATTTCGATTAAAATATGTCTAAATACTCATTATAACAGATTAAGCTGAAATTAAAACTAAAAAGCAAATAATTTGTTCTGTTTTTAACCAAAAATTTCCATTTGCCTGTGGGAGTTTAGCTTCATTCGATGATTTTACTTTTATCGAATCAATTTGACTATGCTATGAACCTCTGACTATCCTTGCACATTCTACCAACTTTAGCGGCGAATCTCGTTCGATTCAATACAAGAGACCTGCTTACAGCTGGGAGATGTTTATTGGCGGAATTTCACGCTCGTCTGCCAATTGAATTTTGGTCAAAAATTTTTGTACATAAATAGTTTTAGATGGCCCGATCAGATGATCGCAGGAGGATGATGATCTGCTCTGCTCTGCGTGGATGATGCTCGTTTGATGGCCAATGCTTGGCCGATTGTTTCAGAAATTTTGGCTGTAAAATTTCATTTATTTATATCTTTATTCTGCCGAATTTGAAGTCGGCCCACGCAGCCAATGCGCGTTTTTCGCACTTAACTCATTAAAGCGGCCGCGTGCTTGCCCAGTTTTCTTTTGGTTTGTTTTCTGTTCAACATTTGTCTGTTGTGATCGTAAATTATTTAATGGCATTAAAGATTTTTGAGTTTAATTCAAAAATATTTCATTTAAAAGCACATTAGAAAATGATGTTTTTATAAAGCCCTGCGAAATGCTTTCATTATTTGCAGCCACTCAGTAATTTCACATAAAAACTGTGAAATATATTGAGAGCGCCGGCTCACTTGAAAATATGATGAAACCACAAAAAGATACAAATGGCCACAGGCCATAAATCCATATATTGACCCAGCTATCGGCAATGCCAGACAATGGAGAGCACTTAAAGGTCCTCGAACGCTCACCTTGTGGAAAGCCTTGCGGAAATTGTCAGAGAGAAAGGCATAGAGCAGCGGATTGATGCAGGAGCTGGTGTAGGCCAATGTATGGGAAACAATCTGCAGAATGACGAAGAACATGCTGTTGGCATGATAGACTTTCAGCGATTTGAGCAGCAGGATGAGCTGTCAATGAAAAGTATATTTAGTTTTAGCATAAGCCCTTGGGCGATGACTGAGCCACGGCTTACCTGTATGGGTAGCCAGAGCGAGGCAAAGGCTATGACCACCACAACAACCAGACGTGTGACCCGACGCCGTCCTCTCTGTGACTCCTTGGACATGCGCACGCCACTGCCCTGATGCCACAAACGCATTATCATGCGCACATACAGCCCACTGATGATCATCAGCGGCAGCAGATACGAGCTGATAAAGAAGCTCACCTGATAGGCGCTCTGCGTTAGATATTTGTTCTCAATAAAGGAACACCCGGCATAGGCTGTATCCGTACTGTTATCGTAGTGTTCCTGCAAAAATAGGATGAAAATCTTAAATGTCATAAAAATAATTGGGGAAAATCAATAGTTTGAAACAACAAGAAAGGTGGTCGGGTCTTATGATGTTTGTTGATAAGTTTCTTTCACAAAATTCTTTAAAAGTCTATAATAGAGCTTTAAACCCTGGGAAACTGTTTTCCACATTCGAACTGGCTCGAACTGGTCCAGAACCGATTTTGAAACGGACTTGGCCCACTTTCGCCAACTAACATACCAAAGTTCTAGTAGTTAGATCCTTTTGTTTAGTTCCTAGGGTGGTCAACCGATTTTGAAGCAGAAGTTTCAAGGCTCGATTCAATTTGATGCGGAAATGATCTTGTACCACAAAAAAGAGTATTAGGCGAATGCCACTGACTAACATCTAACAGTTTGAAGCAAAATGTAATACCAAATCGTTAATCATAAAATAAAGTGGTGTCAGAGAATCCTTACTAACTATGTTTGGTTTTAAGTACAAAGTCGGCAGGAAGAGCACTTGAAAACGCATCACATGGAAGTCGGCATAAGTAATGTTCTCAGTAAATAACGATCTTAATGAAACTCGGTCAGAATGATAGGCTTGATTTAAGATCAGTATGTATATGCCATTGGCTTAGAACAGCCTTCTAGGTAAACACCAATAGCATGAGACAAGCAAAAGCATCAATTGTGAACCTCAACCCTAAAAGGTGCCAGAAATTTATACAACAAGTAAAGAATACCCAGAGGATCCGGACAGGGCTCTACACGGGTCACTGTAGGCTGCGGGTTACCTATAAAAGTTGGGAATATAAAAAATACAACTATGCAGATTCTGTTAAGAGAAGCAGGAGTCCTCCGAACATGTATTAAACACAGATTTGGAAACCCAAAAACGACAACACCAAAAACAATTAGTTGCCTACACAGAAAATAAAAAAGATCCATTTGGAATGGATATGTCTTTAAGATCCTTTTAATCATCTAACGGAGCTGCAAAATCATCCAAATGATCATCAGTTTTCATATCCTTTGGATGATTTATAGCTTCGTTGGATGATTAAAAGGATATTTTAGACATATCCCGTCCAAATGGATACCGGAAATCATCCAACCGATATTCTTTACTATCCTTTTTATACCCTTGCAAAGGGTATTATAATTTTGCCCAGAAGTTTGCAACGCACAGAAATATTCATTTCCGACCCCATAAACCATATATATTCTTGATCAGGGTGACGAGCTGAGTCGATTGAGCTTTGTCCGTCCGTCTGTCCGTCTGTCTGTCTGTCTGTTTCTACGCGAACTAGTCTCTCAGTTTTGAAGCTATCGAGCTGAAATTTTGCACAGAGTCTTCTTTTTGCTGCACACTACTAATATGTCGGAACCGACCGGATGGGATGACTATATCTCATAGCTCCCATAGGAACAATCGGTCGGAAAACTTGTTTTAGTGGGGAAAAACTTTTTTCTTTTCAATGGAAACGTCTCCAAACTTTGTAATCGTAGGTTTTCTATGTTTTTTTATAATCCTACCAATTTTTATTAAAATCGGACAACTACAGGGTTGTCCATATTCGACGGACCCATCTGGCAACGCCATAACTTTTGACAGAGATGTCAGATCACTTAATGACATACCGCGTTTGAAGCGTCAGTCCAAGCAGATTTTTACCATGGAACAATACACGCCACGCGAGCGCTCTGAAATAGTTGAAATTTACATTCAACAGAACAAGTCAATTGTGAAAACTCAACGTGCTTTTAAAAAATTAAAAAATGTGAATAAGAAAACCGTAAATAAGCAAAATTGCCGTATTTACGCCACTGAAAATCCTCAGGAGATTTAAGAAGTGCCTCTTCATGACAAAAAATGTCACAGTTTGGTGCGGCGTTAGTGCGAAAACGGTCATTGGGCCGTTTTTCTTCCAAAATGAAAATGGCCATGCTGTTACCATCAACCAGGAGCGTTATCGCGACATGATGACCAATTTTGTGATGCCAATTATTCGTCGAAAGCGTATGAGGCAGTTCTGGTTTCAACAAGAGACGGCGCTCCACCGCACACAAGTCGCATAACAATCGATTTTCTGAAGAAATTGTTTCCGGTTTGATGTCGAAAAGTGGTGATTTGGACTGGCCACCGCGTTCGCCCGATTTGACGCCGCCTGACTTCTTCTTGTGGGGATATTTGAAGTCAAAGGTTTACGTTAACAAGCCAAGGACCGTAGAAGAGCTCAAGGACAACATTCGTGAAGAAATAGCCGCTATTCCGGCCGAAATGTTGGCGAAAACGATGGAAAATGCTGCAAAAAGGGCACAATACGCCATCAACGCCAGAGGCGGCCATTTGAGAGATATCATATTCAAAAATTGATGTAAACAAATCTACTTGGAACAAATTAAATGATTAAGATTGCCAACCGCCAAATTTTTCTTTTTTTCTTTGATTTTTTAAAAAAAAACATGGGTCCGTCGAATATGGGCAACCCTGTATATGGTATAGCTGCCATACAAAAGATAGGTCTGAAAAACAGTCTTAGTTAGAAAAACTTTTTTGTTTTTAATGGTAGCATCCTGCAAATTTGTATTTGTTTGTTTCTCGTGCTTTTACATAATTCTACAAGTTTTTGTCCAAATCGGATGACTATATCATATAGCTCCCATACGAACGATCGGTCGAAAAATGGGAAAAACGCGTATTTTTTGAAAATATTTAAGCGATCAGTTGCAAGGGTATAAAAACTTCGGCACAGACGAAGTTAGCTTAGCTTTCTCGTTTTAATTCCCCTAGATCTTAGGAACAGCTACCCAGCTATAAAGCCTACTTCAATTAGCTGATTTTCATTCCAGAAATTTCCACATGTACCTAACCCAAATACTTTCTGCCTTCTGTTTGTATACATGTAAAGATAGAAAAGAGGTCTCGCTTTTCTTTGTTTCTGTAGCCTGACCATAAGTTAAGTGTCAAAGTAAGCGATGTATTCGTATGGCAAGCCTGTGTGATGTTTCGAGTCATGCGAATTCTGACATTTGGCTGTATTCCGTTCGCCGTGAGCGACACCAAATGGTGGCAAATAGTTTTGTGTGGTTTAACTGGGCCAGACGCGACTAAGGCTGTCGCACACTGGCCCACTGGAGGGCCATAAACCTCCCGGTGTATCGTAAAAATATTTTGCAGCCTTTGGCCATATATTTTGTTTACCATTTTGTTTACAATCGTCGCTCCAATCGCCTCTCTGCATATATAAAATCGCATTAAAAATCTCGCCGTTGATGCCAAAAATGCTTACAAAAAATGTTTGTTTATTGTTGGCTTTTGTTGCTACCCCCGACTGGCTGGCCCACAAATTGAGTTAAGATCGGTTCTGTGCTATATCAGGAGTGGCCAGGGCAAAGACAAATTCGGCTATTTGTAATGCTCAACGAAATCCACTCGAAAGAGCTGTCAATCAATTGGTGCGTGGATATATGCAAACATATGTCGTTATCGATTTCAAATAGATGGAAGATAATGGCATATAGAACAATATAATTGCTTTCTGTTTATTGTTATTTCGTATTAGTATTTGCATATGTATGTGTATGCGTGTGGCCTTAAATGTAATATGGAAATAATTAATAGAAAACCGTTAATTAACATGTTGATCAAACATCAGTTAATTATGCCATTATATTGCGCAGTACAAATGTCTGAGAGTGTGTGTGTGTGTGTGAAGATAGCGCAGCAAAACATGAGCATTCAATTTGGCCTGATATTTTTCCAGCTTAATCCTCATACAAAGTAAAACAAACAAATAGCCAAACAATAAGGTGACCCAACGTGCGGAAAGAGTGAAGCGTGAAATGGCATTAAATAATATATTAGGTTACAACAGCAAAAACTAGAGCAGCATCGAGAAGGCATTCAATGGGCCATGCCAAAGATAAGATACGTTCAATTACACGCGACTGGGCGATTATGAGAAGAAGTGACTGGCCTGGGTATTGATGTTTCGTGCGTGCGAAAAACACTAAGAAAACACAAACAACTTTCACATGTGTTTGACCATAGTAATTGTTCTAAGTAGATGATGCCAACACGCAAATATTTGAGCATTGTATGAACCACAACTACAACAGAAAAGTGTAGGGGGTAAAGGTTGATGTGAACTCACCAGCTAATTGGCTTTGTTATCTATTGTGGCTCACATGTGTATGATCCTTTTCATACAGCAGAATAATAATAAAAGAAACATTTATGCAGATAAAAGTTAAGTGGCTTTTAGTTAAAAGTTTCATAGCTTTAAGAGTCGAGTTACAAGTAAAACTTTGTGTGGCATACAACTAAAATTGATCAGATATACCATACAAATTTTGAGAGGTGCAGAGTGCCGGTAGCCACTTGTTTGATTACGGCTGCCCATCCGATCAGATGGTATTGAACTTCCAAGCGCAATGAAGTAACGAAATGCAATTTCAAACAGCTTGGGCCTTTCATCCGGATTTACGCTCCAAAAAGCTATTGGGAGCTATGTCGTGTGGCAATTCGTCGTTCTCTAAGTGCTTGCTTATATCTTTGGAGGTTGGTTTATGCGGTGAATTGTGCTTCTGTGCGTAATCTTTAGAAATATATATACGATATATCGGTTTATAAAGATATCGAATATCGCCTTTATCGAAACAAAATATATCCTATCGAAGTAACCCTTATCGTCGAACAAAAATATCAAAATTTTGATAAATCGCTGAAATTATGTTTTGAAAAACCCATTTGCAAGAATCTACAGCTACTATGGTCTGAAAGCCATTCCATATTTTTAAAAACATTTTTTATTTTTTTATTTTGAGCCGAACCGGTTCGGTCGAACCGAATTTCAGATTACTGTGCATCGAATCTCTTAAGGTATTAAAACTAAATCTGAACCTTTTCCGAACCCAAAATTTCGGTTCGGTTCAATAAAGATTATAGACATGATGAAATTGTACCTATGTTCTAGCGACTTGTTCTGTTATCCTGCTGGTTCTGGACGTAATGGACCATTTCCTAACAAAAATGCTATAAAATACTTATTAAAAAAGCCGTATATCAAGAATAGTCTGACTCAAGAGGCCAATTGAAACTTGCTTTATCGAAAATAGCTCATAAGTCCAGAAACGTAAACCTAGTGTGGCCTTCATAGTTCAGTGCAATTTATATTAACATATTTAGATCAAAATAAACCTGCACCAAAATCTCAGTTGGTGCTGCAAGCAACTTGTTCTTAAAAATTGAAGAGCAGCTTTAGTTGTTCAATAAATTATTATTCATAAGTTCAATCGGTCAATACTTTGTGATTCATTAGTTTATGTTCAATAAGAACTTCTAGGGATCGCTCGTTCAATATTTTACTCTATCAATAGTTAGTCATTTACTAGTTTAGTCGTTCTACAGTTTTCTTCTTTAATTTCTATTTTATGTGACATGAACTAGTCTTTATGTCTTTTAGTCGCTTCTTTTATCTATTTCTATAATTTTGTTTTTGTTCAATACATGGCATTGTACATTGGCGTTGTATTATATCTCTTTCTTGAGCATCTAACTAGAATCTTTATAATTGGTGTGGAGCTGATGTTGCATACTAATCACTTCGCATTTCGCCTCCTGACCTGATGAACAGACGGCAGGCGAGCAGGAACCGGCACTATTTCTCATCTACAAAACAAGTTTTTCAACTGGCTGGGTCACTGTTGCCACATCTAGAACTAGAATACAAATAACTTCTTAGATACTTTCTTGTAGATTCACATGCTACCTCAAATACACCGAAGAGACAAATAGTCCAGCAATTGCAGCAAAAAAGCTCATCAAACTGCTTACTTCGTTGGTACAGATGCCATCCAGAAAACTATGATGCTGTGTCAAAAACGAGGTCGAACGACCTGCACTAACTCAGGAACGACAATACACCTTCAATTATTGACTCATCAATTGTTCTTGTTGGTGGAAAATTTGACAAATATTTTATATGAGCTAAGATTATCATGAGATGGAAGTATTTAGTTGAACGGTAGGTAAAATCCCGAAATATGCAAAGCTTTTTAGCTAGCTTAGATTATGATAAAGTTCTTATAGATCAAGGGCGTAGTGCCGCACGGTGAGTTTTAGTTAGTTTTTAATCAAACAAAAGTAAGAATATATATATATAGACATGGATACTGAATTACACTCTACCAAAACAATGCAGCATTTTATAATTGTAGAGTTTTTCCGCACAACAAGTTTCAACATTGCAGCATCTGTTTTCTACTGTTTTCTGAATATATCTCTCATCATAAGTACTTGATTGTTTTCATGAAAGTTGCAAACTGAATTCAACGAGTTTTCTGAACTCTGAATCTAACTTAAGCAACGGATTTATTTTCTAACGCACTATTTAAGCTTTAGTTTCAACAATTTGATATCTCATATTAGATATATGAGATAATGTGTAAAGAAGCAGCCCATCAGAGTTTTCAGGTGAGTTTTTTGACAGCTAACTCACAGAAAATTGAGGTAGTTTTCAGCCAAATCATATGAGTACTCAGATAAGTGCAAAATACCTCTTTGACTCTGGTAACAATATTGCTAAATGTTGTTCTTGACTCAGGAAATGACAGGCTATGCCAGCCCAGACTCAAAAAGCCATTCTTAAATTGCTTAAGTTCTACTAAATAGATAATGCTGTAACATCCCTTCAGTTCGGCTCAGACTTGAATCATAGCTGAATCAGTCCTGAAATGCAAGGGCTGGTCATGAATTCAGGCCTGCCCTTATATAAGTTTCAGCCATGAATTTAACACGGGCATGTCCTACTACGTCATGACCGCTGCTGATTTTTGGCATGATTTCAGGGCTAAACTCATGGGTGAGTTTCATGGTAAGTACTATAACATGCCTGAATTCAGGCATAAAATTCAACTATCCATACACTGCTCGCCACTTGAATAGGACACCCTGTAGGCTCTCTTTACAACTGCTCATAACCCGAAAACGAAATGGTAAAATTACGGTATTTTTTGCATACTATCTTTGTGCAAGCATTCTTCACTCTTTCTGGTGTATTCCAAGTTTTGGAATAGAACCGTTATAAAGTTGTTTTTACTTTATGTGAGCATTCGCATAAATTCAATGGAATTTTTGCGCCACAAGAATAGAACATGCATTAATTTTGTCAGAATCGTTGGCACGTGCATACAAATGTTGGTTTATTTAAACTTTTTGCTTTATTTGAAGTGTATATTAAATTAAAAAAATTAAAATGAGGCGTGGCACTTCATTATCTGAGTCGGAGAAAGGAAAAATCCAAGCTTACAAGGATTCTGGCCTATCTATTGCCAAAATAGCAAAAAAAAATCGACAGGAGCCGCCATGTCATAAAAATTTTTTTAAATAATGAGGCTAATTATGGTAAAAACATGAAGGGTCGCACCCACAGTGTGCTTACTAGCGCAGACAAGCGACTTATATTAAGAGAAGCTTCCAATTCGCACGACTCTTTGGCCAAGATAAGGGAAAAATGTAACGTTAAAGCAAGTTATTGATAATGCTCCACATCTAAAGAGACTGAAAATTAAGAAAAAGCCACCTCTTATCCCGGCTCGGAAGTTACAACGTCTTGATTTCGCTCGCGCACATGTGACCTGGACTTCGGAGTGGCAAGGTGTTGTCTTTTCGAATGAAAAAAAGTTTAATTTGGAGGGCCCCGATGGGTATAGCTACTATTTTCATGATCTTAGAAAAGAACCACACCATCTTGATAAGTTGCACAGCAGTGCTGGAGGTATTATGGTGTGGGGGGCCATTTCCTATTATGGCACCTGTGAGCTTAAATTTGTTCCAACCACTATGAATGCGTTGTGCTATAATGGAATATTGAAAGAGGCTTTTTCACACTTCAAAACTATTTTTGGAAATCTAAAATGGATTTACCAACAATATAATGCCCCTATAGCGCCCTATAGCGAGTCAAAACGTGTAGGTATTAAACTGGCCACCCTATTCACCGGACTTAAATATAATTGAAAATGTGTGGGGATGGCTAACACGTCAAGTATACGGATCAGGTCAGCAAATTTTCGAGCGTACCCGAACTAATTTCAGCAATCCAATTAGCATGTGGCTCGATTTCGTTGAAATATTTGGAAAAATTGTATGCATCCCTTCCAAACCGAATGTGTAAAGTTTTGGAGAAAAAGGGTGGCTCAACACACTATTAAAAAACTATTTTTTTGTTTAAAAACATGTTAATAATTTATAAATTAAGTAATATTGTTATTCAAAAAGAATTGAAATATTTTTAAATATTTTTAAGCTAAAGTGTCCTATTCAAGTGGTGCAAAATGAAGACTCCACAATTTGTTACTTATTGGTTAACAATGTTTTTTGTATACTTAAAAATTTTTAATAATTTTTTAATTTTCGTCAAATTACTACATTTAAATAAACTTTATAAGAACACAAAAATTATTTTCCTAGATGGCTTGGTTTAGCAGCAATCAACTATAGAAAATCGTCTTTAGAGGTGTCCTATTCAAGTGGCGAGCAGTGTACCCTTCAGGTCTGGCTATTATGTAAAATCTAACCAAAGTTTGGGCATTTCATTTCAACATAAAAAAAAAAACAATGATCTGTGCGCCAAATTTGATTTATGCGGTGGCGGACATTGCACACTGTATTTGCGTTCTAATCGCATCAAGTAAACACATTGGTGCCGGCGCAGACCAACTGGATGCGCTTATTAAACAATTAACTCGTTTCTCACACCCAGCGCATTGATCATAAAAACATTAACGCCCCAACAACTGTGCCTTGGTCTTGGCCAGCACAGAACAGAACCAGGAGACCTTGGAAGCGAGTGGAAAGTTTCCTAGTGGCAAAGTTCCCCTTCTGACCACTTGTTACGACTGGCTTTGATTTATGCCAGAGCTGAACCACTACAGCATTTGGCAAATGTTTCTCTTTGGCTATCTGCTCTATAATTAAAATTTATGCATTTAAATAGCAAATTAGTAACAAAAATAAAACAGACGCCTGCGAGCAACCAAACTTTGCTATATAAACACACACACGAAGAGGCTGCCATGGCCACCTCTGGGTGTATTATGATCGAGCACGAGGCGTGGCCGGCACTGACGTGTAGTAGTCCAAAAGGTGTCGATGATGGAAAGCAATAAATTGCCTGGCTTGCGTTATTCACAGCACATTTGAGGCACAGCGGGGGTCTGCCCACTCTCCGACTTACCAGCAGGCCATGCGAAAAGGTGACCGGTGTGGAAATGGTCAACACGACGACCCACAGCGTGAGTATGGCTATCTTGGTGATGTGCTCCGTGCGTAGCATACGCGAGCGTATGGGATGCACCACGGCCAGAAAACGATCGATGGACATCAGCACCAGTGTGTAGATCGAGGCGAATGCCGTGACCACAATCAGGTACTGAACGCTGCAACACCAGACGGAGCCAAAGGGCCATGAGGTGATGTAGTCGGTGGCCGTGAAGGGCACACAGAAGCAAACGAACAGCAGATCTGCCACGGCCAGATTAACGATCAGTAGATTCGTGGTGGAGTGCATATTCTTGTTGAGCAGCACCACCAAAATGACCAGCAGGTTGCCTATAAATCCGGTGATTGCGATGATGCCAAAGAAAAACGGTACCAGCCAACGTACGGTGCCCTGTATGGCAAACAGTTCCTCTTCGGAGAGGTCCATACTGCTGTTGCTGCTGTTGCTCCTGGACCAAGTTGCAGTGGTGTTATCCATTTTGTAGTTCTTTCTAATTGGCCAACGTTCGGTTACATTTCACACTGTCCGTTTCGGTTGTTTTCACAGACCATCGAGTTCAAATAACCAAATTCCCATTCGGAGACTTTCCACAGAAAAAATTCAATTATCACGCGCCATAATCCATGTCCGCGCCGAGGAACCTTCAAAGCCGGTATGCATGTCCCGAGCACGAATCAAAAGCAATTTGGTTGGTTGGAGCTGAGACACCAACAAGGGGACGGGGCCAACTATGCCACTGGGCTGGGCCCACAGCATAAATTATTGAATTTTGTGGGCGTTTAATGGGTTTTTTATGGCCAAACTAATGTGTCCTAATTTTTTGATTTTATTCCTGAGGATTTCGCTCGATTTCAGACTGCACGCGTTCGTTACCAGCGCACAACTGATTCCTAGAGCTGGCGGAGGCTACGGATGAGACTATGCCAACGGCGACGCCAGCCAACCCAGCAGCAGCAGCAGCAATAATAACAATAACAACATCAACAGCAGCAGCAGGCGGCGTACGCTGCGTATGAGCAATATGTAGCTGAAGCATTTGGGTGGCCGCTCCGGACGCTACTCAGCGTCTGCTGGCCAGCTTGCTCTGGGCTAGTCTGTGGTTCGGGTCTGCTCCTGCTGTCAATGTAGCCATTGTGTTGCACAGCTTGACGTCGCAACGTCGCTGCGCTGCCCTGTGCTGTGCTTAATTTCTCGGATTAACTGTTTGTGCACAAAAAACGAAAAAAAAATCAAGCAAAAGGCAGACAAAACAAATACCATGACAATTTGCCTGGCACGCGCTCACGCCTCAGTAAAGCGCTTGTCACAATCCCCACCCACTTCCACCCCGCTTTCATTCCACTGTGCTAGCCACTTTTATTGTTCATTGTGTTTATCTGCTTCGGCTGGGGGCCAATCAAAGCCGACCTGGTTAATTCACCATTCACACCTTTAGGCGCCTCAGTCATGTCAAAACATTACACAACCACAGTTCATGGGACTGGAGCCCAATCCTTAGCCTAGCTACAAAGCCCATTTGCATGAGCTTCATTGTCATTGCCAAGGCACTCGCCTGTCACCTGCAGACGCCAGCAGCGGCGCCCACATCCAGCTGCGGCGCATCAAATCTGCGGCCAAGCTGTCTCTAAGCATTTGCATGGCGCTGATGTGGTGCCACGCCTCAGTTGTCGCCAGCCAAGTTGATGAGATTAAAAGTGAATTAAACGAAATGTTAAACAAAATTGAGCAGAGACAAGGGCAAGGACAACAAAGGAGTACTGAAGGGAAATTATGTTTATTTAGCAAGCTTATTAATGCTCTCATTTTGCACTGCGATTAAATATAGCTTGAGGGCGGTTATCCTTGGATAAATAAAGGGTGCTTCTCGCACTCTCAATATATTGAGCAATTGTTGAACAGAGCTGTAAGCCCAATATATTTCTACCAGAGATTAAGGGTGTAAAGCTCGGCTGATGGTAAACGGTTATAGATTACCAATTCGTATACCAAACAGTTAAAACAATTTAGAAAGTCGGCCAAGACCGACTTTAATATACTTTGTACCAGCGAAAGTGTATGCTTAGTATGAATTTTTATGCTGTAGTTGTAGCTGAAAGCAGCGCGGCCTCTTGTAAACAAATTTAATAATCAGGATTATTTAGAGAATTGAGAAAGGATTGGTAAGAATGGTTCATATCACGACTAACTGCATTTAGTTTTTAGTCTAAAGTCGCAAAGAGCAGAATCAATCATTATACTTTTTATTGGTCTTTATTATACCTTCTCGAGAATATTACCAACTCGATCGATTTCAGAATGTCTATAGGTTTGCCTAGCCGAACCGGAAGTTTGGGTTGGGAAAAGTTTCGGTTTAATTTTTTCTCATTAGGTTCGGCTTATGGTTCTATTGACAGTTTTCAGAATCGAAAATTTGGGCTCGAATCGGCATTAAACTCTGCTAAAAATCAGATTTCCACCATTTCTAGAAAGGTGCCTGAAGACCAGTCCAAGATGATAGCGTAAGCTTTAATGTAACGACTTTAGTCGGCCCTGCCGACATCGCTATACTCGTTACTCAGGAGAATTAATGTTTAATAGACTCTCATTATGTTAACTATTAGAGCATTAACATTAGTAAGAACATTTTAATATTATGTCACCCAACAGTATGCAACGTTTTGTGTAACCTTTATAACTCGGTCATTTATTATTTGATCTTTATGGAAATTCAGAGACATGCACTAAATACACTGCAAAATGTGGGTTTGATATCTTATAAATGGTTAGAGTTATTTAACATTTCTCATTGCGGGGGCTGGCAAAAATTCGATATAAAGATCGGAGAATAAATAAAGATTATATAAAAACTTGTGACTGGTTTTTCTGTGATATTTATACTTAGTAAACCTGCAGTTTTTAGCCGGCTCGAGGTCATGTTATGCTGGTGATAATGCTATGATTATATAAAAAGTTTAAATATTCAAATTAATGTTAATGCGCTGTTAATTAACATAAGTAGAGGTAATTAAAAACGAATTCCCTTGAGCAACGGGTATATCGAAGTCTGGTAGGGCCGATTTTAGCTTACGCTATCGTTTTATTCATACACTCACAGAAAAATAGAGAATTTCATAACTGGATCAAGAATTTTCGGGATCAATAGTTCGATAAGAGTGAAAATTCCAATGATCCAAGTATGAATTTATGATCCCGGTTTTCTTGATCCAAGAGCTTCAATACTTGATCTAAGAACGAATCATTCTCAAATCAAGGAGCAAAATTCTTGAGTCAGGTGACAAACGAACTCAAATCCAAGGTTATTCATTCTTGAATCAAGAGCTTACAGCATTGACCAAATTATAGAATGTTCTTCCGACTATCAAGAGTTCATCAGATTCAAGAGTAAGATCGTTCACTCTTAAATCAAGAGCTTCATAGATTCCAATCATACAACAATTTAAAAGCAGTTGTTGTTTTCCAATTTGTTTAAATTTATTTCACGGTAAACTAATTGTTAAGCCATGTAGCAAGCTTTAGCCGGCTCGAGGAATACTTAACACCTCAAAGGTGTATCAGTCTTTGCCTGTCAACTGGGAGTCGCACAGCCGTCGCTCCATGCCAGCAATGCCATCACTGGTTGGGAATTCCAAAGCAACATGAGTGCAAAAATCGATTGCGCTCTCCGCTCGATAGCTTCCCCACTCACCCCTCTTCCATAAAAAACCAAACTGAGAGAGCGAGTTCAACGCTGTGTGCTCTCAAATGTGATTGCTCTCCTCACTATTTTTTTACCTTAGTCCCCTCGCCTAAATACTTTATACTGAGAACGAATTTAGCTCGATTTCAAGAGAGATATTCATAAAGATTCAAGAACGAATAATTATTTTTTTAAGAGCGTTCGCTCTTAACTTATTCGATCTACTTTTTTCTGGTTGTAGTGAAAAGCTGCTGACGTACAGCTGGTACCACTAATACTGGAACTGGAAAAGTCCTTTCTGTTGGGAACATATACTTTTTTTTCGACCACATTTTCGAAATCAATTTAATTAAATAAGACGCGAAGTGAAAAATGTATTCATTTAAAGTAAAATCGAAAATGATTGACCTGCCTTTTCAGTTTCAGTTTCATAGTGCTTTTTTTTTAGCTTTGATAAAGTTGTTATAAATATTTTGTTGGTCACCAAGCTTCATAATATCTTCCCGAACCTGGTCTACCCATCTTATCTGCCAATAATATGGATATTAATTGCAAGCATCATTATATCTTTGAAAAGTATGTTTGCCGATCTTTTACGATTTGTGCACCGGAGCAATAAATCGGCAGATTAAAGACGTGACAGGTTATTTCTAATTTTGACAAAGCCTTGTCTGCTTCTCAATGTCATCGTGCAAAGTCGAACGTACTTTGACCGTATCGGAGTTTTAAAAGCAGCTTTATCATCAACAAAAAGATGGTGGGTGTTGGTCTCAGTCTCATGGGTTTTCTCAAGTATTTGTCGCTATGTGAATATCTGGTTTGCTCTAAATGGTTACGTTCTAAATTGCGGTCGTGGAAAATTGTTTCTTATGTAATCAGCTGATACTTAAGCGTCTCGAATGACTTTTAACTTTTGTTACAAACATAAATTGTGGTCAAGTCTCACCTTTAAAAAAAGCAGCACTTATTCATTTTGTAAACAAAATCAAGAAGGCTGATCGTTCACTTGCAGGCAATCTAGTCGCCAAATGAAATCATCTTTTTTCATTAACATTGAAAAATCAACTTAATTTAATGAAGCACCCTCTATTTGTCATTTGCTCAAACATTAATACGTTTTGAAATGAGAGATTTCTTAATTACTTCACCGCAGCCAACACACATTTTTATCCAATTAACATGAGAATGAATGCGTGACAGAGCAACCAAGGCACCATCAAGGTATACCAGCTTGCTCTCTAAATTGCCAACTCTTTAAAGGCTGCTACTGTTTAAAGCAGACATAAAGCAAAATGTTTGTCAGACAATTTTCGATTTTGCCTGAAAATCATTCAAAATGTACACAATGTATAAGACTTTCCCAGGGTTTTGCCAGTTTTTACATCACAAGTTATTTACTTCGCAAATATGATGGACAAATGAGTATATTCCGTTTGTGATAAAGCAAACAACTGACAACGTTTGCATACTTCTTAGATCCCAGAACTTTATGTGTGAAAACTAAATGAATCACTGAAGTGAAACGAAGGGATAAATGTAGCCTTTCTATACTCTATACCAAATGTACACAGAATATATTGAGTTTGCGCGAATGTATGTAACCAAAACTAATATAGATTCTTGATCAGCATCAACTACCGAGACGATACAGCCCTGTCCGTTTGTCCGTCCGTCAGTTTTACTGTTTCTTAAATGGTAAGGGATAGAGGTTTGACATGTATGGGACATATGCTTCTTATACTTGTGGGCAGATCAAGTTTATTTTTAACTTTTGCCACGCCCTTTTCCGCTCTTGCAGTTTTGAAAAAAAGTCTTACCTCCCTCAGTTTTTAGATAGAACGTTCGTTTCTTCTGGACATAATAAGTAATCAACATTATTTATCTGTGCGACAAAGATTTCATAAAGAACGGATGACTGATGGTCAAGTTATGAGCAAAAGAATGTTTGCTGCAGCAAAAAAAAAAAAATAGATTTGCTAGTTTTTACAAAATTGCACTAAAATAATTTGAATACCTTTGCAGAGGTTTTTTTAACATTGTCCAGATGCTTGTAACGCATAGAGAAAGCATTTCCATTTCCATGAAGTATATATATTCTTGATCAGCATAATAAGCTGAGTCGATATAGCCATGTCCGTCTTTCCGTCTGTTTCTATGCTATTCTCCGCCGTCAGTTTTAAAGCTAAGCTTCGCACGAAGTCTTCTGGTAGAAATACGCTGTAAATTTGACGGAACCAGACGGATCGGATGACATATTATCTATGACATATAGGAATGAGCGTTCGAAAAACTAGTTCTAGTGAGAAAAACTTTTTTGTTTTTAATGCAAATGTCTCCAAACTCTGTATTTACTAGTTTTCTATACTTTTCCATGATTCTGCGAAGTTTGGTCGAAATCGGACATCTATATAGTATAGCTGCCATAGAAAAGTAAGGTTAGAAAAATAGTCTTAGTAGGAAAAACATTTTTGTTTTCAATGTAAACCTCTTTGAAGTATGCATATATTTATTTTATAAGCTTTCACACAATTCTTCAAAGTTTTGTCAAAATCGGATGACTATAGGTTATGGCTGCGTTAGGAATGATCGGTCTAGAAACTAGCTTTTGTGGGAAAGAACTTTTTTGTTTTCAAAGAAAACGCCTCCAAACTTTTTATTTCTTAGTTTGCTATGCTTTCCCATGTTTCCACTAAGTTTGGTCGAACTTGGACATATAGCTGTCATAGAAAAGTAGAGTCAGAAAAGTAGAGTTAGTGAGAAAATCTTGTTTGTTGTCAAGGGAAATGTCCTTCAATTTAGTTAGAACGAGAGCGTAAGTTAAAGTCGGCCCTGCCCGACTTCGAAATACCCGTTACTCAGCTCAGCTCGGATAAGTATGCAACATTTTTTTAACTCGGCCATTTATTATTCGATCCTTTTGAAAATTTGTGAGATTGTAGATATTGGCCACATAGACTACACTGCAAAATCTGAGCTCGATATCGTAAAAATTGTGGGAGTTATTCAATATTTTTTATTGCGGGGGCGGGAGGGGGCGTGGCCAAAATTTGAAGCAAACTTGATCTGCCTACAGACAATACTAGCTTACGTATAGAATTTGGTTGCTCTAGCTCTTCTAGTCTCTGAGATCTAGGTGTCCATACAGACGGACGGACGGACGGGCGGACAGACGGACATGGCTATATCGACTCGGCTGTTGATGCTGATGAAGAATATATATACTTTATGATATCGGAGATGCTTCCTTCTGCCTGTTACATACATTTGCACGACTTTAGTATACCCTTTTTACTCTACGAGTAACGGGTATAAAAACGTGCTGCGCGCTTCGGCAGAGCCGAAGTTAACTTTCCTGTATTTTTTTGGGACTTAAAGTAAATTTCTTGTTTCTTAATTTTAGAAAGGACAGCCCTAAAAAATACTTTTTTAGAAAATAAACTCTTAACTTTAGAAAATAAAATGTCTGAAAACTTTCTTAAATTTATGAAATATTTACCCTTGATTCGTTGAGGGTAAGTTAAAGTCGGCCCGGACGGACGGACGGACGGACGGACAGACGGACATGGCTATATCGACTCGGCTGTTGATGCTGATGAAGAATATATATACTTTATGATATCCGAGATGCTTCCTTCTGCCTGTTACATACATTTGCACGACTTTAGTATACCCTTTTTACTCTACGAGTAACGGGTATAAATGGTTTCTGCATTTTAGACATTTAAATGTTATTCTAAAATATATGGTGAGTCGCCTTTGAACCCCTTTTTTTAAGTCTTAATTCTTAATTTTAGGGCGATTTTGCCTATTCTGTTTTTGAGTGTACACTTTCGTTGGTACAGAGAATATTTAAAGAAACCTGGCCACAAAGCCCAATGTTATATTTCCGGTTAGGTTTCCACAAAAGAGATGTACCTTTTTGCAACTTTGGTTCATTTTAAGTCTAACCTTCCCGCAACATGCATTTGTGTTACACATTTAGTTTCAAAAATGATGGATTACAGTTTTTACGAGTTGTCATTGACATACTATGGCCACATCCTGCTGAGCAAATCCCTTGCATGTGCATGAATGTCACACACTTACATTAAAAATTAAACATTTTTAAAAAAAAGGCTTAAAAAGTGAAGTGAAACAATGTCCCATCGTTAAAGTATTTACATTCTGACTGATTTTCGATAACTGGGCAACCTTTAGTATATGCAAAGTGGAATAGTCAAGGCAATGGCAATGCTTAAGCCACACAAAAGACCACGCTAATCGCCTCTTTTTCTGTGCAGCCTGTGCCCCTTTTTCCCGCCAAGGGGGGAGGGACATTCAACTTTTGCCCAGCTTTTGCTATTTAATCATTTAAATTGACTTTTTTTTTGCCTGATGGACGTTAATTTTGAAATCCCTTTTAAAACGCAGCCACTCCCCCTTCCATCCGTGCTTCACGCTTGCGGCTTATAAGTTTTAGCCTCAGCTCATTCTTTTCTCTCATTTTTCCAGCGATTTTCTTTTTGTTTTTACGCTGGCTCACTTAGAATGCGCTGAGTTTGCATTTGGCTTTCATTTTAGCATTTAACTGTACGCCTTTCTTTTTGCTCGTTCACTTTTTTTTTAGTTTTTTAATCAAGATGTTTTAAGTACGACCACGCCACGGGATGATGGATTCTTTTTTGTCTTTTTCCAAAAAAAAAATAAAAAAATAAAATTGTATGCTGCAAAAGTAAACAGAAAGTTGGTTCGGCAAAGATTTATGCAGATAATAAAATGAGTCTTCAAAATGAATAATCAAGTTTTGTATGGACCATCAACCCTTTCTTGTGGTGGCATCGGCTGGTCGGTTCATCCTTGCTGCTGGTCATAATTAGGGTTAGTCCTTGAGGCGAGTGAAAAGCAACCATGTCAAGGACTACATCTATTGAAAACGCCGCTAAGTTGAGACTTTAAATAGGTAACTGAAAAATGAAAAGGTCTGCAAATTAAGTCAGTTGCTTTCACAGTTCATGGAATTTACAACATAGCCATTTAAATGATAACAACATTTTTTTCCTTTATTAAGTAGGTGGAATAGATTGGGTCATAATTCTCTGTCTGTCAATCAAATAGAATCAACATGTGGTTATGTCATTTACTCTTAAATTTCCTCTTTCACAGAAACATCGAATCGGCAAGATAAATTCAATCATTCTATTCTTTGCTTAATACCTGCATAAGCTTAAAAATCCAATCTACACTTACGGGTGGGTGGGACTAAAATATAAAATGAACTTTAACTGCCTGCAAGTAAACCAAACAAAAGTCCCACGCATGTCATATCTCTATCTCTTACCATCTTTGAGATTTGATGGTACAGACGGAGTTTACTTTATAGTTTCGGAATTTATTCCTTCTTGCTGTCGCATTCTTTTGCATAAACAAAATATTGTCTAAATATAAAAATCAGGGCTGCAAACCCAACCAAATTTTTTGAGCTTCAGTTCGTTGGTTCGAAACAAAATTAACCAAGGGTTGGGGTTCGGAAATTCGAGGAGCAAGATTTTTGGGCTATGGATTTTGTTCGACTCTTGGTTCAGTGCAAGATTTATACAAGTTTACTAACTGTTAGGTAATTGCGCCCAGTTTGGGTCAATAGTGATTTGTTGAACACCTCCCAAGGGATTTTTCAGAATATATCTTACTGTTATAGGCTATTTACACTAGGAGTGCGTTATGCGTTAATAGCTAACAATCAGCTTTTTTCCCATATGAACGAGAGCGTAAGTTAAAGTCGGCCCTTCCCGCCTTCGAAATACCCGTTACTCAGTTCAATTAGTGTTTAATAACCTCATGCGGCTCGGATAAGTATGCAACATTTTTTTAACTCGGCCATTTATTATGTGAGATTGTAGATATTGGCCACATAGACTACACTGCAAAATCTGAGCTCGATATCTTACAAATTGTGGGGCGTGGCCAAAATTTGAAACAAACTTGATCTGCCTACAGCTTACATCTAAAATTTGGTTGCTCTAGCTCTTCTACTCACTGAGATCTATGTGTTCATACAGACGGACGGACGGACGGACGGACGGACAGACGGACATGGCTATATCGACACGGCTGTTGATGCTGATGAAGAATATATATACTTTATGATATCGGAGATGCTTCCTTCTGCCTGTTACATACATTTGCACGACTTTAGAATACTCCTTTTACTCTACGAGTAACGGGTATAAAAAGCTGATTGTTGGCTATTAACGCATAAATCACTCCTAGTGTAAATCAGCATTAAGTAAAATTAAATTAAATTAAATTAAATTAAATATTACCACAGTTAAGTCAAGCTCTGAGTATTTGACAGGTAGCTTTGAACAATTTGATGGATTTTTCATTAATCTTCCTGCCGTTTGCAAGACTCTGTCGTCTACAACCATCAGAATAAGTCGGTAGGCAGTGGATCACATTTCTTCGTAAAAGCGTTTCGCTTGGGAAGCTAAATTAATATTAATCAATATCTGAATAAACCTAGTTTCTTATACTACACAGAGAAAACCAAATTAGCTACACGCCAAGTAATTCTAACCGAAACGTAGTTCACCCTGTAAATTTTCACACGAAAAACGTAGAAAACTGAAACCTAAACGTAGCTTGTAAAAAACAAGAAAGAAAGTCGGTCAAGCCCGACTATAGCATACTCTGTACCAAGAAATTTTGTCTTTTGGTCATAACTCGAAAACCGTTCATCCGATCTTCTTCATTCCTTTGGCGGATCGATAAGTTATTCTAATAACTAATGTCCAGAAGGAACAAGCCATCTATCTTCAAAACTGTGGGAGATATGACGTTTTTTCTAAATTGCGGGGGCGGGAGGGGGCGTGGCCAAAATTGGAAAATAAACTTGATCTGCCTGCAGACATAAGAAGCATATGTCCCATACACGTCAAACCTCTATCTCTTACCATCTCTGAGATCTGTGCGTTCATACGGACAGACGGACAGACGGACATGGCTATATCGACTCGGCTGTTGATGCTGATCAAGAATATATATACTTTATGGGGTCGGAGATGCTTCCTTCTGGATGTTACATACTTTTGCACAAACTTATAATACTCTATGTACCTACGGTACAGAGTATAAAAACTACATGCTAAGTGTAGAAATAAAACAGTTAAACGAGGCATGCTGAAAAGTTAAATGCTGCGTGGATAAATGCAAAGGATACACAATATGAGAAAATTTGCATATTTCCAAATAGCTTCTACATTTTCCATACAGCAATCGGAATACCACACGAATATTTGGGTTTTCCACAGAACGTTTAGATATTGAAAACCCACACGAGCATGTGGAAACTCTATACGAACGTTATGGCTTAAAATGGGTACAGAAAGCTATATGTTTCATCTAGTAAATGGTTATTCATACGCTACCTGTAGGTTTTCTAAATAAAAGTTTAGGATTTCGAATTTCATATATGCTGAGATGCCGGCATTTATGTTAAAATTGCAGAGACAAGGTAACGGAGTTATAAGTTGTGAGTAAAAAAAACAATTTTATATCTAAGGCTTTTCAGAAAGAAGTGATTCCCCTCCCTGAAAGAACATTTTCAAATAATAGTTCAAATATTGGTTTTTGGATAGCATTTTATTAGCACTATAAGTTGGTAAACAAAATACTAGCAGAGAACAAGAAAGAAAGTCGGTCAAGCCCGACTATAACATACACTGTACCAAGAAAATTTGTCTTTTGATCATAAATCGAAAACCGTTCATCCGATCTTCTTCATTCCTTTAGCGGATCGATAAGTTATCCTAATAACTAAATATGTCCAGAAGGAACAAGCCATCTATTTTCAAAACTGTGGGAGATATGACGTTTTTTCTAAATTGCGGGGGCGGGAGGGGGCGTGGCCAAAATTGAAAATAAACTTGATCTGCCTGCAGACATAAGAAGCATATGTCCCATACATGTCAAACCTCTATCTCTTACCATCTCTGAGATCTGTGCGTTCATACGGACAGACAGACAGACAGACGGACAGACGGACGGACGGATGGACAGACGGACATGGCTATATCAACTCGGCTGTTGATGCTGATCAAGAATATATATACTTTATGATATCGGAGATGCTTCCTTCTGCCTGTTACATACTTTTGCACAAACTTATAATACTCTGTGTACCTACGGTACAGAGTATAAAAAGGCAAACGTGACGTGTCAGAAAATGGAAGTGGGTTGTATTTGCTTTCGAAAAAAACAACAGTGTGTGGAATGCCTTAGAGTGTTCTAACATAACATTTTTTAATTTGAACTTAAATTTCTATAAGATTTACACAAATGATATGATCCATAACATACGTTACTTGACTCCTCTCTAATGAAGTACTTGTGATGTTCTGACTGTAATCATAAAACTATATAAAAATATTAATTCAGGGTTTTATATTGAGATATATAATTTAAAAAGAATATTAATTTTTGGTTTACCTTTCTGTTTGTTATTGTTGTTTGTCCATGTTATTTTTTATTTTGTATTATTTTTTAAATGATAGTATTAAAAGTTCTGAGGGGATTCTTTAAAACAAACTTTTTTCGTTGCAGATGAAGTCCTATTCGAGTCCAGATTCAGGAGGCAAGTCAATTAAGAAGGTGCGGTTCTGGGTCTGGTTGGAAGCCAAATCCAAACCGTACCGATTTTCCCAAGAACAGTTTGCAGCCTTACAAAAAAAAACTAAACATATAAAATTTATAAAATTTTAACAAACAAATTGTGTTTTATTTCAACTAAAGCAAAAGATGTTGTTTGAGGAAAGAAGTTAACAAATCTTGTAGTTACTAAGAATTTGGAAGAAAATTCGAAAGTTGTAGAAAAATTTGATGATTTTGCACCTTTATAGCTGCCATATTTAGTCATAATCTGTATATTAAAACATTAAGGGACAATTTCTCAACTTCTAGATAACCGATAAGTAACAAATATCAAAAAAAAAACAAACACAATTTACTCTGTTATTTATTGGTTCATGTGACCGATAGCTCTATATGGGTCATTCTTTTCCGACTCGAACGGTTTCCGGACTCACCATTTTTGATTTGAACCAAATTTTTTTCGAAATTAGATCTCGACATGCCCACCAAAACTTTATTTGCAGATTTTGTTAATTTTAAAAACAATTTCAAAAATCGCAAAAAAACCAAAAAGTGAAAAAAGGGGGTTTTTTAAAAATTAATTTCTTGGCTTGTGATTATCAGACAGGTTTCAGATTGATATTGCTGAATAGTATTTTACTGCACCTACTAAGATCCTATTTTAATAAAAATTTTCATTACTTAATAATATTAAATAATTGTTGCTACAACTTACATATAATTTTCTCTCAGTGTTAACCACCATGATATAGCTTTTAAGAATATACAATTTATTGCCCTATGCATAACCTAAATTACGGTACTTTCCAAAAGATGGAGACTTTTAAAGTTAAAAGATATTAATTAATGAAGTTAAAAACAAATTAAAATATGCCTATATAAATGAAACTTGACAAGTGGTCTTTATATTTACTAAGCTTTGCCAAAATGTCAACATCAGGCAGATCGGACGTCTATATCATATAGCTTCCATAGGAATGATCGGCCAAAAATTGTTTTATATGGTTCTTTTGCAAAATTTTGAGACTAAAACTCACAATATCTATTTTTCATAAGTAAATATATTCATTCCCGGATTACTCTACTTTTGTCAACGAATGGGCTTGATTTCGGTAGATTTTGAACGGATTTTTTTCTGAGTGTACACGAACTAGTCTCTCAGTTTTAAGGCTATCGAGCTGAAATTTTGCACAGAGTCTTCTTTCTGCTGAACGCTACTACTATGTCGGAGCTGACCGGATCGGATGACTATATCTCATAGCTCCCATAGGAGCTAGTTTTAGTGAGAAAAACTTTTTTCTTTTTAATGGAAACGTCTCCAAACTTTGTAATTGTAGGTTTTCTATGTTTTCTTATAACTCTACCAAGTTTTATTAAAATCGGACAACTATATGGTATAGCTGCCATACAAAAGATAGGACTGAAAAACAGTCTTAGTTAGAAAAACTTTTTTGTTTTTAATGGTAGCATCCTGCAATTTTGTATTTGTTAGTTTCACATGCTTTCACATAATTTTACAAAATTTTGGCCAAATCGGATGACTATATCATATAGGAGCTAACGAACAATTTGTCGGAAAATAGGTCGTGGTGGGAAAAAAAATTATGTTTGAAAATATTGAAGAGAGCACTTGCAAGGGTATAACAAATTTGGCACAGACGAAGTTTGCTTAGCTTTCTCGTTTTTCACTTTTCGGTTTTTTGCGATTTTTGAAATTGTTTTTAAAATTAACAAAAAAAATTTGGGCAAAACTGTAAATTAAGTTGGTAAACAAAATGGTGAGTCCGGAAACCGTTCGAGTTGGAAAAGAATGACGAAGATTAGAAGTCGGCCCTAATTGTAGTTGTGTTTTGTACTTGGAAACTGCCCAAAATAGCGCCGAAAAAGATCTCCAAAAACATTAAACTATCCTAATTACTAATTGGCTAATGCAATTTTTCAGTTATGAACCTGCAGAAGAAGTGAAGAACCTTAAATCAATTTAGCAAAAAGTGGTCATTAATTTGATCAAAGGGTTTATTTTATTGACATTGAAATATTTATGGGGATAAAATAAAAGAAAGCGGGCTGGATGCCGCGCAATGGTACAGTGCTGAGACTTTTGCGTGAAATGTCTCTTATGCTGAAATGCAGTAGTCAAGCCAGGCGAGCTTGACGCTATTGTAGTCAAATTCAGTGTACCATTCACGTATTTCCCAGACTTTACTTTCACTTGGCCAGACAACAATGGGTCGGGATTTTGCATTTGGCTTTCATTAAACGCCAGGAAGAATGCTTTAGATTTATGCAGTCTTGGCTGCACTTGTTGACATTGTTGAGAGTCAAAATGAACTTTTCTGCTTTATTACCGCTAAAATGGTTAAAGAAAACAGTAGAACTGGCAATGCAACTGACCGACTCGGTGCGGTGTTTTGTTTTGTTGCCGCCTGCATCCGGAGGCCATCAAAGTTGCCGGAAGCTCACCGCAGCCGGGCAGTAGTCAGTGGCATCGTCATCAACTCAATTACATTTACGACTCCTCTGCGCCGGCTATTGTTCCGTTGACAGATGACGGAGCCGCCTTCGAAACAAGCCGCACAATACGCGAGGCGTCGCTGGCTTTTATCTGGCTGCCGTTCCCTGCCGCTCCATTGTGTACCGTCTGGTGTGACGGATGCGACAGGAAGCGTGCAAGTCTTGATAGGAAGGCAAAAAAAAAAAAAAGCAGAAAACAGAAAAACGTTGAGTCCTTACACTATCAGGCAAAAGTCCTGCACCTCTCTGTGTGTGTCTATGTACCCATAATTTATAGCTTCCCCTGGCTGCTTGTAATCTACGGTTGCCACAGAAACGGAAATATTTCACAGAGATTAGCACAACATGTCAACATTTTGATTAGTTGCAATCGGACTCCTACGTACCCATTAAGACGCTGTTATCTTTCGCGAGATTATGACTGTGCCTCCATTTCCAATGCAAATTGAAAGGATTGCGAAGCTGCTGCCGTCTGCGAACGGCAACTACTTAGCGCCAATTGGTTCTCGAGCGGATTATCCAGGCAAAGTTGGCTATGAGAGTGCAGCAACTGAGTGCCGCGACGCTGCCAGCGTTGGACTGGCCGGGGCGTCCGTCCAGAGTCGGTGCTAAGGCAAGGCTGTAGCCTGAGCATAGGAATAGGGCTTGTGGTTACACTTAGGCAATAATTGGCCCCAGTGCTTAGCTGGCCAGTGAGGCGGTGCAGATGCCATTGAGTAATGCCTTGCCTAAAGCAGCTCTCTAAGATAAGCTGATCGCTCGGTGTCACATGCACGCAACGTTGCTCATTCCTAAGAGTACCCAATGCACTCAAATCAGCAGGCTGCAGTCTGTTTTTGGATGAAGGAAGAATTGAAAATTACTCGAAATGTCAGAAAATAAAATATGTATATTAGCATATTAAGATTGTGCAAATGGAAGGAGGCATATCCGACCCCATAGTACATACATTCTTGATCAGCATCAACAGCCGAATCGATATACTCGAAGAAAAAATTGAGGATTTAATACTTGTATCAAGAATGTTCGATAAAAATGGAAATTCTTGAACCAAGAGCGAGATTCTTGATTCAAGTATGCAATTTTAATCCCGTTTTTCTTGATCTAATACCTAAACACTATCAAATCAAGTATAACAATTCTCGAATCAAGTGCTAAACATTCTTATATTCAAGATTGCTCATTCTTAAATCCAGAGTACACTGCATTGTCAAAAACCGAGAATGTTCTTTCTATCAAAAGTACTATCAGAAGCTCATCAGTTGTATTTTTCGATTGTGCTTAAATTTATTTCATAGAACCATGAGGCAAGTTTTAGCCTGCTTAAGGAATACAACATCACAAAGCAGCATTAGCCTTTCCCTATCAACTGTCAGTCTAACAGCCGTCTTTCCATGCCAGCAATGCCATAAGTGCTTGCGAATCTCAAGGCAAATTGGGTGCAAAAATCGATGGCGCTCTCCGCTTGGTGGGTTTCTCACTCACCTCTCTCTCATAAAAAACCAAACTGTGAGAGCGGACCCAACGCTACTCTCTCGAATGAGCTTGCACACATCTCTCAGTTTCTTTAACCCATCCCCTTCCCTAAAGCTCGGCCTCGATTTACTCGATTTCAAGAGCGAAAGTGTAATTTACGAACGAATATATTTTTTTCTTATGTTATTCGAGAGGTTCGAGATATTATATATGATACAGAAACTTCAAATACTTAAAGGCAGATTAAGTTTATATTAAATTTTTGCCATGCCCCATCAATCCCCCGGAAAATGGAAAACCGTCACATCTCCCTCAGTTTTATAGATAGAAAGATCGTATCTTCTAGGCATATTTTATAATTAATCGATCCGCGAAAGGATAGTCACGTTATAAGGAAAATAAACAATTATGCTGGGCAGCACTGCCCAAACCTTAACACAAACTTTGATAGGTACAAAGTATATTCTAATATAATTTCCACAAATTTTCTTTTAATTAAAATCCTTTTATTGCATTAAAGTTGGTCGGAACCGTTTCCTGAATTTTAATTTATTTTGCATAGATTTGGACTTTCGATTGATAAGAAAAAAAGTTTTTAAATATTCATTTCCAATCTTTCAGAGAGTATTTTTTCAAAAATGCTTCAAATAAGCAGAAATAAAATTGCCAGTTATGATGAAAACAAATTAGGAATGAGAAAAAATCGGATTTTTGACCTGTTGCATAGTTTTTTTTATCAAATCATTCATCGGAGCTATTTCCACTTACTTCAGCTCCGTGTATACATGCCGCAGATACCAATCGAAACGTTGACACTGATGCACCGCTTTCAGCTGCTTCAGTTCCTTCCAGTCTTCGTCCGAGTGATTCAATGGAATTTTCTTGGCCGCCGGTTTGAGTGCATAGAACAAATATTTGTACTCATCCAGCCAGGACTCAGCTATGATTTTTGAGTTGCTGCCGAGGGAAGCGGGCGAGAGCAACATGTGAGAGCAATGCGTGATAGGAATGTTTATATTAAAAGGGCACAGCGCAGAAATAAATTGAAAAATACCAAAGTTCACACCTAAGCTCCCTCCACTGCCCCCTCCACCCACCTACCGCAGATATGTCGCCTGCACGGCGTCCACTTGCTGGTCGAACTGTGGCGGAAACTGAAAGGCATGATGTGGGCGAAAGATGTGTCCAATTCGACTGCAGGGCACGATCTCAATTTGTCCACCGCAAAGCCACAGTTTAATGGCAAACTCAATGGACTCGCCACCCCAAATCTGTTGGAAAATAAGAAGTTTGTGTCAGGGCACCGGCACTTGGCACACCTGGTTAATTAAGTGACTCACCTGCAGGTGCGGATTGAAGCCCTCCAACTTAAAGAACCAGTCGCGGGAGATCATCAGTACGCCGCCGGCGAAAGTGGGACTCTGATACGGCCTCGGCGCTGGCTCCCCCTCTATCAACTGACGTGGCAGCCAGTGGAAATGCAGGCTCCAGTCAAAGCCACCCTTTAGAAACTCATTGCCCTGGCGATAGGTCAAGGTCTTGGGGTCAATGGGATCCAGCAGCGGACTGACCGCCAGACTGGAGTTCAGCGCCATTCGATCCAGCAGGGGTTCCAGCCAGCCTTCGTTGACCTCACAATGACTGTCCAGAAAGAACAAGTAGTGACCACTGGCCACGCTGGCGCCCTTGTTGCGTGACCAAATTAGGCCCATGCGGCGTATGTTGCGTATGAGATGGAAGCGTGGTGCATTGTACATCTTACTCATCAGTTTCTTAAGGTCCTCTAGCAATCGCACTGTGGAATAAAATATGTAGACAATTGTTCATTAAATGAACTTGGCGTATTATTGAATCAAAGATAGTTGATCGAAAATAAGCACCAAGAGAATATTCTTGTTTGTAAAAACAAGAACTTTTCACTTTCTAAGCTCGATTTGGCTATGAGGGCTGAAATCTCTCACGAAATTAAATTTTTAATGGGAGAGCCGTGTTAGGGTCAACTTTTTCGAGCAGAACTCTATTTTTGTGGTAGCAACTCAAGCAGTTACCCGGCATGCGTTACTACGACCCGATTGGCAACTCAAACCAAAGAGGCAAATCAAATCTTAATGATAATCTAGGCTTCTTATCAAGTTCAATCTTAGGAAAATGTTTCCAAATTTCAGGATTTTACTTCCGTCGATTGCTCGCCTGCTTTGACGTTTCGCTAACTATCCAATCAGCTGGACTGCTAATTTTCAACATTTTTTGAATCTGAGCTAATGCAAAGTGTGGATTATGTATGAAGCTGACACTTTTACTGAAAACAAAAAAATAAAGCTGTATAACAAACCGAAATTTTCTCATTTTTATAATTCGCTTAGATTATTAGTAAGATTTGGTAGATGGCATTTGTGGAAGTGTGTCAAGCGTACGGTCATTAACAGAAAACCTGTGATATGTGACTCAAATAATAAAGCAGACATATCTGCTACATTCAATAGAGGTATTGTTCCAAAATTTTGCTCTTAAATTTGAATACTTCAAGTTCATGATTAAAGAGTTATTTTCGAAACTGAATTTAGTTAAGAAACTTTCCTAACAAAAATTTCAGTCTTGGAACCTTGAATGAAACTCCCTCTTTTTCCTGACTGAAAGGCAAAACGGTTCGGTACAGGTAGCCGAATGTCCGTATATTCAAAAGAATTACTAATCCATTCGCTTGTAAGTCTTTCGAATGTTCATCGTTTTGTGAAATATCGCTCGGTTCTTTGCTATTATTGACTGGTACAACTAACCTTCAACAATGAAATCGCTTACAAGTGAAAATGTCAACTTCTATGCATGTCTTGTGGGTTGCGTAGTCTTTGGTATTTATGTTGATTTAATGATTCGGCAGTCACTAAAAAAATGATTTGGTACATTCTTAATGCTCTTTTGAGAACAAATACTTAGCTTTTATTTTGTTTGCTTTCTCATTAAAAACAATATTCGGGGGTGTCCCAGAAATCTCTGTAGATTTTCGTATAAACGCTTTCATTTCGAGCTACCTCCAAAATGGTGGGATACTAGATTAGATGACAAAAAATAAGAGATTTGAGACCGACTGTTCAAGGTCAAGTAGGTTTTAATTTGTACTGATTTCGTTATCTATAATCTAGTAGGCTGCAGCGTTACTGTCACTTTAGATCTAAAGTTCTCCTAGCTTAGTTGAAAATTCAATCGTTTATACCAGGGATGCAAACCAATCGAATATAATTACTGGTTCGGTTTAGTGGTTCAGACTAGGGATGCCGGATATTTCAAAAATATCTATATCGATATTTTTGACGATATTGAAAAAGTATCATTTCGATATAAATATTTTAGGACAAAAAATATCGATAATATCGATATTTTCGATATTTTCACAAAATGAGTCTAAATGGCTAAGTGTCTTTACTATAAGCTGGTCTATTGAGGTAATTAAGATGTCATTTGACGCATAATAAGTAGGAACTACATTTTTACAAAATAGATTAAATGTATTTTTATAAGTTTAACAAAAGATATGTATTTTATTTCATTTACAACAAATGAAGTTTTGGAATCTTATTCATGATACATTCTGATGGGGTTGAGGGAAGACGCTTAACTTAAAAAGTAAACATATTTTTATCTCTATGTTTTGCTTTTAAATGTGCCTTTATATTTGTCGAGTTGCCACTGGTCTTTATAGTTTTATTACACAATTTGCACTTTGATTTTTGTGCATCAACTCTTATAAAGTAGGTATTAAACATTTTTTTGCTCGCCAAAAAACCACAAGAAACAGTTGAATGCAGCAGTGTGACCGAACGCTGGAACAAAATATCGCCGAAAAAAATCGCCATAAAATATTCCATATGCGATATATCGCCTCATAAAAATATTCGATAATGATATATCGTTTTTTTGGACAAAAATATCGATATTCGATATTTCGATATTATTTCCGGCATCCCTAGTTCAGACAGTTTCTGAACCGCCGGTTCGGTTCATTACATGGTTTTTGAAGCTGACTGAACCGCGGTTCCGGCTCGGTTCAGTGGTTCACAAAGGTACATTATGAATTCTATTGATTGAATTCCTATAACCCATTTGAATATTTTTAGAACCCCTAGAAGAATGTCGCAAACTTATTATGCCGGATTCAAAGGATTTGTCTATAAGTTCCTAGAGGAATTATCTTCGAAAACAGAGAATGTCGGCTAGAAAAGATTAGAATAGAAAAGTATAAAAACTCTCCTGGTTAGGATTGAATTAAGGTGAATTTATTACAGAAAATTCCAAATATTTTCCCCTAGAAGAAAGAATGTAGATTGATGGTACGTATGTATATTAAGAGATCGGAGGGCAATTACAGAAGACTTGAAGAAATACTTGTTCTTAAATTTTCGTTAGGTCTTTCTTAAAAGTTTCAGCATAGGTAAGAACGTAGAGAGTCGAAGTATATGTAGAAAAATTGTCAATTCCCAAATTAATAAGTATCATTGGCTAGAGAAAAGCGACTCCCGTCTTATAGCTCTTCTTCGGTTTGCGGTTCGGTTCACCTGCTGGAATAAGCGGTTCGGTTCGGTTCAGAACCGGTTTGCATCCCTGGTTTATATAAGGTTGTCAAAAAAGTCTTGCGGTATTTTTATTGAATTTTCAATTGTTCATAAAATTGGTAATAATAATGCCATGGACAGAAATAGGTGGTAATCACTTGGTGCGAGATCCGGACTATACGGTGGATGCAAAAGAACCTCCCATCCGAGCTCCCGGAGCTTCTGGCGCGTCACCAAAGATGTGTGTGGCCTGGCGTTGTCCTGATGGAAGACAATTCGGCCTCTGTTGATCAAAGATGGCCTCTTCTGCATGAGTGCTGCATTCAAGCGGTCCAGTTGTTGGCAGTACAGGTCCGAATGGAGCGTTTGGCCATAGGGGAGCAGCTCATAGTGGATGATTCCCTGCCAATCCCACCAAACACACAGAAGAACCTTCCTGGCCGTCAATCCAGGCTTGGCCACCGTCTGGGCAGCTTCACCGCTTTTCGACCACGACCGTTTGCGCTTCACGTTGTCGTAAGTGACCCACTTTTCATCGCCAGTCACCATCCGCTTCAAAAACGGGTCGATTTTGTTGCGATTCAGAAGCGATTCGCATGCATCCATACGGGCCAAAATGTTTTTTGCGTCAAGTCGTGTGGCACCCATACATCGAGCTTCTTTTTGAATCCAAACGGTTTGACGGTTTGATGACTCATGCCCAGCTCTTGGCCGATGCTACGGCTGCTACTATGCCGGTCTCTTTCGATCAATTCAGCGATTTTATCGCAATTTTCGACGACAGGCCTTCCGGACCGTGGCGCATCTTCGATCACCTCTGCACCAGAACGAAAACGTTGAAACCATCGTTGTGCGGTGGAAATGGAAACTGTATCAGGTCCATAAACTGCACAAATTTTATTGGCAGCATGAGATGCATTTTTGCCTTTATCGTAGTAGTACTGTAAAATATGCCGTATTTTCTCTTTATTTTGCTCCATGTTTCCGACGCTATAACTCACGAACGACTAAAAACAAACAACAATAAATCAAACACGTGTTAGCGCGTGAAAAGAGCTTTGCAAAAAGCTCTACCGTGAACCGATGCGACGAATACAACTAGAACTACGCGCTTGCAAAGACAAGCTTGCGGAAATACCGCAAGACTTTTTTGACAACCTTATATATCTCTAGAGATTTCTGGGATACCCCCGATTTTAATGCTTCTGTAAAGTTGACTTTCTACTTAGGACTCTATTTCTAGGTTCTTACTGCCGTGATTTTGTCATTGACATTAAGATTTATCGAAAATATACCTTATGGTGTTCGTAATGGCAGCATTGTAGCATTCTTGTATTCTAGCGTCCATTGAATAGCTGATTTTGATTATGTGAAAGAAAACTTGCTGGGAATCAAATGGGTTTCAATGTAGTTTCCTTAATTTTACTTTATTTTCACTGATTTTTTGATTGTATCGCCATACCAAAGCTTCATTGGCGCCTACGTGGTGGTTGAAAGATGCGCCTTTTTTCTACTTTAGATAGGCAAAGCCGAGTTTTTTATGAGTGTACATTCTTACTCAGTCGTTTAGAGCATCTATAACTTCGCATTCAGTGTGACTGAGTGCAATGGATATTCATTCAGGTGAGCATGTTGGACTCACAAAACCGTTCTCTCATAATAACGCCATAAACCATTAAAACTAAAATTGATTAATCTAAATAATATAATCGCTTATTACTTACCATCCTGGCTGTGATCATCAATAATAATCAGTTCGTGTAGATGATCCTCGGGAGTTCGACTGACCAGAGATATGATGGTTCTCAGCAGCATCGAACGCGCCTCATTAAAGAAACTAATCACAACGCTCACTTTGGTGCGCGAAGAGTGGTTCCGGATGTACGTGCGAGTGTTGCAGCTGTCAATGGCAGTCACTTACAACAACAAAAGCATTCAGTTCATTTGATTTTTCTACCTTTCATGTCTGGTTTCAGGCAGTTTACGTATAATTCCCACGCTATCGCTCAGCTGACGATTGTAGTGATAAAATTTGTTTGGCCACTGGGGCGCAAGGGTCACAAACTCATGCCAACTTATGGGTTCATTCTCTGTGGAGGGTTCGCGTTGATGAAGCAGCTTGACGACAGATTTCCTAGATTATTACCAGCCCCGTTTTGCAAGTGTCTTGCTTAATGTTTCACTTACTCGTCTCGTAAACAAATCTTCAAGGTAGCCATGGTGCATCAGCAACAAAACAAAAATAAATTGACATATGACAAATCCCAGGGCACAGAAGGTACAGCAGCGTAGCTGATTTGGCAAGCTACTGCCGGACATGGTAAACTACTAACAGCAAGTCTCCTACTTCCAGATCGTACGGAAATCAAAGCGGGACTAAGGCAGTTAGTGTAGGAAATGCAGACACAGCTGTCTATGGCGAACCAAAATATGCACTTAAAGCCACTTTGTTGTGAATGGGATAAACCCAAATGTGCACAGTGAATACTTGTTGTGACGATGTCAATCTATGCCCTACTACACCAAAAGCGACTAACAAGAAATTCTATTGCTAACAAACTTCCAAATGGAACAGAAATCAAAGCGAAACTGAAGCATAAACATTAAGACTTCATACGTTTTTTTAAATAACTCGAACTTTATCGCAGCCAGACGATTGGGCAAGTATGATTTTGGTGGCTTCATTAGTTAAAAAAAAAAGCACGACTGCTCTCCCCATATCTCTCCCGTTCACACTTGTCATTGATAAATGTTCGATAAATTTGGCAAATATTTGTGTGCAGCTCGCTAGGTGTTAATTGCAGCACATGAGAACTATCTATTACCCATGACTGGGTGGGTTTCACGGGGCAGCCAAGCGCACGCATGTTGTTTTCCGATTTGGATAGTGACAACTAGCATTGCGCAGTCAGAGCTTAGATAGTTGAAATATTTCCCTAGATTTGATTTATTATTACCGTATCACAATCACAATAACGTTGGTTTTAAGGTCAATGCAATGCCTTTATATAATGGACTACTACCACACAGAGGAAATAAACTGAGAGCATTGAACTCAATATGATCAAAATCGTTACCAAAAACAGGCCATGAACGGTTTCTCTCACTTGTAGTAAAATGTTTTCACTTTAAGAACCAATTTTTGAAATAAACTAAAACTTGACTTTGAGATAAAGTGTTTCGCTTTTGACAACACTCGAAGAAAAAATAGAGAATTTTATACTTGGATCAGAAGTTCGATAAGAATGAAAATTCTTGTTCCAAGTAAGAATTTTTGATTCCTTTTTCTTGATCCAAGAGCTTGAATACTTGATGCAAGCACAAATCATTCACAAATCAAGCAGAATAGTTTTTAAATCAAGTGATACCCAACTTCAAGATTGCTCATTCATGAATCAAGAGCAAGCAGCATTGTCAAAAACCGAGAATGTTCTTTCTATTATCAAGTGCTCATCAGATTCAAGAGTAAGATCGTTTACTCTTAAATCCAGAGCTTCACTGATTCCAATCATACAACAATTTGAAATCAGTTGTTTTTCCCATTTTGCTTAAACTTATTTTAAAAAAAATTAGCCGGCACAACACCTCAAAGCAGCATCAGTCGTTGTCTGTCAACTATCAGTCGAACAGCCGTCTCTGATATAACTGGTTGGGAATCCCAAAGCAACATGAGTGCAAAAATCGATTGCGCTCTCAGCTTGATAGCTTCCCCACACAATCCTCTCCAGAAATAAAAATCAAAACTGAGAGAGTTTAACTCTGGGTTCTCTCAAATGTGCTTGGTCTCCTCTCTGTTTCTTTACCT
This sequence comes from Lordiphosa fenestrarum, assembly GCA_035044985.1. NCBI lineage: Eukaryota > Metazoa > Arthropoda > Insecta > Diptera > Drosophilidae > Lordiphosa > Lordiphosa fenestrarum. Next base: position 101,314 of record JAWNNO010002009.1, read on the forward strand.
CACTCCCCGCGCCGTAAAACACTATACTGAGCACTTGAATATTCAAGGACGAATACATTTTTTTAAAGAGCGTTCGTTCTTAACTTATATGTTCGGGTTTTTTCTGGGTGTAGGTTAAAAAAAAGGTTAAGATGTCTACTTCTAAATGTCTAAATGTCTACTTATTCGTTTCAATGAGGTGTCTGAATTGAGTTCAATTGTGCGTATTTCAGGAAGATTTGAAACCTTTGTTCCCAAAAAATTTGAGAGAACATCTGGGTTCTTATTTTGAGTTGTTGCCAAGTTATTTGTTAAGCATTGCGATACCATTTGTTTTCCCTATAACACATTTTTAATACCCGTTACTCGTAGAGTAAAAAGGGTATACTAAAGTCGTGCAAATGTATGTAACAGGCAGAAGGAAGCATCTCCGATATCATAAAGTATATATATTCTTCATCAGCATCAACAGCCGAGTCGATATAGCCATGTCCGTCTGTCCGTCCGTCCGTCCGTCCGTCCGTCTGTATGAACACCTAGATCTCAGAGACTAGAAGAGCTAGAGCAACCAAATTTTATACGTAAGATAGTATTGTCTGTGGGCAGATCAAGTTTGTTTCAAATTTTGGCACCGCCCCCTCCCGCCCCCCCAATAAAAAATATTAAATAACTCCCACAATTTTTAAGATATCGAGCTCAGATTTTGCAATGTAGTCTATGTGGCCAATATCTACAATCTCACAAATTTGTAAAAGGATCGGATAATAAATAGCCGAGTTAAAAAAATGTTGCATACTTATCCGAGCTGAGCTGATTAACGGGTATTTCGAAGTCGGGCAGGGCCGACTTTAACTTACGCTCTCGTTCTAACTAATTTAATAGACATTTTCACTGAAAACAAACAAGTTTTTCTCACTAAAACTACTTTTCTGACTCTAATTTTCGATGACATCTGTACTATATAGCTGTCCAATTCCGACCAAAAAACGTTTTCTTACTAAGACTATTTCTCTAACCTTAGTTTTCTATGGCAGCTATACCATATATATGTCCGATTTCGACCAAACTTGACAGAATCTTGAAGAAGCATTGAAATCTAGTAAATACTGAGTTTGCAGACGTTTGCTTTGAAAACAAAAAATGTTGCTCTCACTAGAACTAGTTTTTCGACCGATCGTTCCTATGGCAGCCATAAGCTATAGTCAACCGATCCGAAGACTTCGGGCAAAGTTTTGTTGCGATAGCTTTAAAACTAACGGAGGAGATAGCATAGAAACAGACGGACAAAACTAAATCAACTCAGCTCGTCATGCTGATCAAGAATATATATAATTTTGATGTGGTCGAAAATGCTTCCTTCTATGCGTTACAAACATCTGGACAATTCCAATATAGCCTCTGCAAGGGTATAAAAATAAACTCATAATATAATTAACATATTCCTTTCACTCACAAGTAAACCAAGTCATACATTGTGGGGCATTTTTGACGGCCGCGCACTTTTCCAAATCAATCCTTCTTTTTCTTTTGGAGGGAATAAAGTTCATTAATTTGATTGCTGGTACATCGGTTTCTGTTTTCTCATGGAATCCGGTTCATTTGTTCACATTATTTTCGCATTATAATTGCATTATTTGCGTATATTTTGCAATTCATAAATTTTTGCATACGAATTTAATTGACTGTAATGATTTGCACTATTCGTGGATGGAGCTTTCACTGATTTCGCCACTAAAACAAATTTTTCCCATTTCGAACTGTTTTTATTTGTCAGTCATGCAAATAATTGCTGTTTCTGCATTGGCGCATATATTAAATGCCGGTCCAATCAAATCCAGGGAGGAGCTATAAATATGGCCCACAGCACAAACACACGGCCATTGTCCGTGATGTAATTTTATTTAAAGTTGTTAGGAAAAGCGGAAGTAACTCATTCACTCAGCAACTAAATCAGCCACCATGTTGTTGCCTTCGACTCCAGTTTCACGTCCTGCCCCAAATTGGAGTGTGACTTCCGCATTGCATTAGGGCTTATGCTTAGTTGTTGCTGTGGCTGGCTGCTGTCCAGTTGCTGATTGACTTACGTGCCCCTCGTTTTCCTTTTCGTTCGTTTTGGTTTGCCGTTTTTACGTGCAGCGGAAATGCATTTTCCCAGTCACGTTTCCTACGGCCAGACAGACGCCCACAGATCTGCAGGTGGGAAATACATAAGAACCGACAGAGTTGAAAATCTTTTGTTTTTTCTTTGGGGTTTGCCAGGGAATTTATTAAGCCGAACCTGATCTATGCTCTCTGCGGACTTAAGTGCTTTGTAATGAATGCAGACAGCAGGAGACCGCAGAGGGGCTCAGAAAAAAGAAAATTCAAATTTGATATTCAATATGTTTTCAATTTGCCATTTTGTTTGCCGGCATCAAAGGCAATCGCAAAAAGCCGTAAAACAAATAAAAATAAAACGAAATGAGGCCAATAAATGAATTATAAGGCGCACGACACAGAACGCGGCGTATACGCAATGCTAGTCAGGGAGAGGCGTGGCGAGGCAGTAGGACCAGGCGACAACGCCTAAGTGGCATGTAAATGTGTGCCAGTCTGGCCATGATTATTATAGGGGCACTCACACATGGGTGCGTGTGTGTGTGTGTGTGTTATAATAATGTTAACAGCCCAGGCTTCTAAAATTTTATTAGCAGTGCTCTCTTCCCACAGATTTTCTCCCTCTCTCTCTCTTTCTTTGCTGGCCATAAAGAATATTGAGGAAATTGCTTTCTTAGCACTCGCTGTGCTCCCGATTCCCGGCTCCTGGCAACTCCTGGCGGGGAGCACACTCATTTCGGAATTGTTGCGAATTATCATAAAATTTAACGCACACTCACTCACACACTGGCAGCCGCCAAGGACGTGCTTACACATACAAATGTCTTTTGGTGGGACAATTTTTCTGGTTCCTTTTGTTTCGCTTTGCTTTTTGTGTGTTTTTTCTTGTGTTTTTGTTCCTGCAGTTTAAAACATTTGCCCAGCCACCAATATTGTTTACTGAATTATTTAGTTTAATTTGTAAAAGTGCTGGCTACATCAACTGATGCAAGGCTTCTTGGTGTAGCTTACAACGTTGTTAAATTATATACGAAAAATAGGATAGGCATTTCCACAGATGAAGAAACCAAACATCATATCTCTTTATGCTTCTAACTTAAAACTTTTACAACATCAAAGAAAATCTTGTCAACTAATTAATGAGAAGAAAAACTCCAATAACAGTGTCCTCAATCGAGCAATCGAGGCTCTTACAGAGTGTAGTCTAAATGCTGCTCAGATTAAGCAAGAGCCGACCAGTTGATCTCTTGCAAAGAAGCAGCCATTGCGAAGTGAATTTACTGCAGTAAAGAGAATGAAATACCAAAAAGCTTGTTCCCTGTACAAGGCGATATGTAAGTGCACTAAAATGGAGTATTATCATCAGCACGAAGCAAAACTGAGCAACGCAAGAGTTAGTAAAACTCTTTCGAATTTCATAAGAGAATAATAGCATACTCAAAAGTAAAGCTATTTAAGTGGAGGCGCCTTCACACATTTCCTTTTTCAATCAGTGTTGAGTAAAATCCTTTCAAGTAGCAGAAGTTGCAAAAGCAATCGCACTTAGGAAATAAAATAAGCACCTGGTGTACTATACATAGAGATCCATCCGAACTAAAAATCGAGTGTTACTGTGTAATCTGAGTACGTACCATCTATATCTCGGATACAGTATAGTTGCAGATTTGGCCACTGCTATGAATACTGTGGTGGTCACTGTTTTGGTCGCTGTTATGATCACTGTTATGATCAATATGGTGGTCACTGTTTTGATCACTGCTGTGGTCAATGTTTTGGTCACTGTTTCGGTCACTGTTTTGGTCACTATTATGATCACTGTTGTTGTCACTTTTTTGGTCACTGTTTTAGTCACTGTAAGCTCACTTTTTCGATCGCTGTGGTGGTCACCGTTTTGGTCACTGTTTTGGTCACTGTTTTGGTCACTGTCCGGTCACTGTTATGATCAATTTGGTGGTCGCTGATTTGATCACTGTTGTGGTCAATGTTTTGGTCACTGTTTTGGTCACTATTATGATCACTGTTGCTGTCACTTTTTTGGTCACTGTTTTAGTCACTGTAAGGTCACATTTATGATCACTGTGGTGGTCACTGTTTTGGTCACTTTTTGATCACTGCTGCTGTCACTGTTTTAGTCACCGTTTTAGTCACTGTTTTAGTCCTTGTTTTAGTCACTGTTTTAGTCACTGTTTTAGTCACTGTTTTAGTCACTGTTTGGTCACTGTTTGGTCACTGTTATGATCAATATGGTGGTCACTGATTTGATCGCTGTTTTGGTCACTGTTGCTGTCACTTTTGTTGGACACTGTTGTAGTCACTGTAAGGTCACATTTATGATCACTGTGTTGGTCATTGTTTTAGTCACCGTTTTAGTCACTGTTTTAGTCTCCGTTTTGGTCACTGTTTTGGTCACTGTTTAGGTCACTGTCTGGTCACTGTTATGATCAATACGGTGATCGCTGTTCTGGTCACATTTTCTAAGCGTTCGGAAATAAATGAAAATACATCGAATCAATATAGATGGAATTTTACAGTCAGTGCACTCGATTGCACTCGAACGTTTTCTTATGTCGTTCAACGTAAACATTTGGTGACCAACAATATGCTTCAAAAGAGCCTTCCACTTTGATAGAAATTATTTTCAAGGCTTTCGATTTTGTTTTTCTATTTGTGTGAACAAGGAAAATCTTTTTTAATGATGTTTACACAACATCTGTCAACCAACCACCGCCCATCGCCTTCCCACCGACCGTCTGCCTCTCACATTATGTGCCACAACTTTTCACTATGCCCGACGGAGTACTTTAGTTGATGACATTATCGCTGCCATACAAAAGGTTTTTGCTTTAGTCGCGCCACTTCATTTCGAGAAATCCCAGCTCCTGCAAATGTGAGTTTTGTTCTCTGTTCCTTTTTGATTTGTCACTGGCCGGAGTTTTTCATTAATTTGATGGCCCGCCCAGGCGAAACGGAAATGAGGCAGAACAATTTAATGTCATATTTGACATTTGATTTGAAGTGCTTTATGTTTCTATTCACCATATATTCTCATCAAGGCCAGACAAGCGAACTTGGTTCATCTTCTGGCTGATGTAAAGTTTTTCGTCCAGCACCCTCACATACACATCGGCAGTGCTGGCTCTTGAGCAATTGTGGCCCAGCACATTTATGCCACAAAAGCTGTTGCCCCACACATAGGGCAGTCCCAAGCTTGGCTCACAATGGCGCCTGCCACGGGCGTTCTTCAGGCAGCTGGTCGCATTGTTGATAACTAAGCCACCGGAATCTTTGAAGATGCGCTTGCATTTCTCATCCAATACTAGATCCACACGCTTTTTCTTTAGTTGGGTTCTGCCATGATTCCAACTCCAGAGCAGCACACTTTCGGCCGCCTTGAGGCGCTGTAAGCAAATGGATGGTGGCCGCGAGAACTGACTGCCTAGTTCCTGCTTCAGTTTAAGCATCGTCAGCAACTCCAGGCCTTTGCCTACTGCATAACCATGGGCCAGACCTTGTCCAGCCACTTTGTTGACGGAATTATCGAACAATTTTACTTCCACATCTGACAGTGGCTTATTCAACAGGCAGCTGCTTGCCGTAAGCACTTGATGCTTGCTGACAATTATGCCACTGCAGATGAGCTTTCCATTTAAGAGCAGACGCACCACATAGTGATCCAGCGGTTTTTCGAGGAGCGACTTTCCGCCTAAGTTTTTAGCCGGCTTGGTCAGACTTAGCTGCTTATAACGCGAAAGATGTTCGCTGGCCATATGACCAGTATGGTAGCCGAAATGTGGACGCCAGTCGCCCCATTTATAACGAAGCTTATGCTTCTTGCTTGAGCCTGAACCGCCACTAGGGTTAGGGGTCTCTTGGTCATCTCGGCCAGCGTCAACGTGGCTAAACGAAGTTAAAATCAGCAAGATCAAGACCTTCAGTGTTGGCATGACAAGGTTGGTAAAGTTACTAAGTGGTAACTAAGCGTTGCGGTGGCGATTATTACGCCCAAGTAACAATTCATTAAAGCTATAATCGTTACATTGTAGAGTTCGCCAGGTATACTTACACTCAAAAAATCAATTCAATATCACCCTGAAAATAAGAAATTTGGGTCGGATTTTTAGTCTTCGATGAGTCATCCTTCAAATTAGATTAAACATTCTTATACCCTTGCAAAGGGTATTATAATTTTGCCCAAAAGTTTTGCAACGCATAGAAATATTCATTTCCAACCCCATAAACTATATATATTCTTGATCAGGGTGACGAGCTGAGTCGATTGAGCTTTGTCCGTCCGTCTGTCTGTCTGTTTCTACGCGAACTAGTCTCTCAGTTTTGAAGCTATCGAGCTGATATTTTGCACAGAGTCTTCTTTTTGCTGCACACTACTAATATGTCGAAGCCGACCGGATCGGATGACTATATCTCATACCTCCCATAGGAACAGTCGGTCGCAAAACTAGTTTTAGTATGAAAAACTTTTTTCTTTTCAATGCAAACGTCTCCAAACTTTGTAATCGTAGGTTTTCTATGTTTTTTTATAATTCTACCAAGTTTTATTAAAATCGGACAACCATATGGTATAGCTGCCATACAAAAAATAGGTCTGAAAAACAGTCTTAGCTTGAAAAACTTTTTTGTTTTTTATGATAGCATCCTGCAATTTTGTATTTGTTTGTTTCTCATGCTTTTACATAATTCTACAAGTTTTTGGCCAAATCGGATGACCATATCATATAGCTTCCATACGAACGATCGGTCGGAAAATGGGAAAAAGTATTTTTTGAAAATATTTAAGCGAGCACTTGCAAGGGTATAAAAAACTTCGACACAGACGAAGTTAGCTTAGCTTTCTCGTTTAATATTTGAAAAGCTTTTTTAAAATTGAATGGAATATTTTTCTAATAGTTGTAACTCAGTTTGAATAGAATTATGGACATGACCGCTTACCAACAGAAGAGTTCCTGACTTTCATAAAAGTAAAGGCGTTGCAGTCAAGTGCCCCAACTACAAAATACTCAGTTCATTTGTTGTTAACTTAACCTGTTTTTGTAACAGCTATTCAAGGATCATCCTTAAAATTGGCAACATTATTTTGTCCTTTTAGCGGTTCTAGCCCTAACTAGCGACGCGATACATCCCAATTCCACAAGCTCAATTGGTTCGCTAATAACTCAGGTGATTTTTGTCCGAACTGATTGTACAAACTTGAACTGCGTACGGTGTACACCTACCTTCATGCAAAAATTTGTGGCTCTATCTCTTATAGTTTCTGAGACCAACGCGTTAATTCAGACAGATAGACGGACGCACAAACGGACAGATGGACATGGCTGTATCGACTCGGCTGTTCATGCTGATCAAGAATATATATATACTTTAAGGGGTCGGATATGTTTAATTTCACCTGTTACATACATTCGCACAACTTCATGATCCCGGTTTTCACATTTTAAATGTCAAATTAGTAGTCAAGCTAAAAACAAAACAAATTACGCTGCAGCAGGGATGTCCGACTTTCTTACTTGTTAATACTTGAGGCCGATCACTTAAAACACTATTTTGCTCCGATTTCCTTGAAAATTGGAAGCAATATTTTCGAAAGTCACTGATGTGACACATGTCTCTGTCAAACAGGTTCAGTTTGGTCTATAATTTAGCCATGAATTGACTACCAAAGGAATAACGCTCACAGATTAAGATGAAGATCCACTTTTTGATCGAAAAATTATGTGACGAAACTCATTTCGGATTGAGTGGATACGTGAACAATATATTAAGGTATTTGGGGTGAAGAACAGCCAGAAGCATTGCAAGAACTGACAATGCATCCTGGAAAATGCACTGTTTAGGGTGGCTTAAGGGCAGGTGGCATTATTGGACCGTACTTTTTTAAAGATGACGTATGCAGGAACCCTACTGTGAATACAGAGCGCTACCGTGCGAGGATTACAAAATGGAAGAGCTTCACTTGTTTGACGTGTGGTTGCAACAAGACGGTGTCATATGCCACACAGCACGCGTAACACTGACCCAATTGTGAGGCGAGTTCGGTGAACCGTTTATTTCATGTTTTGGGGGCAGGTCAATTGACCGCCTAGATCGTGATTTAGTCTTTTTCCAGTGGAGCTATGTTAAGGCTTATCTTATCTATTCACATCTATAAAAACAAGAAAGAAAGTCGGTCAAGCCCGACTATAACATACTCTGTACCAAGAAATTTTGTCTTTTGATCATAACTCGAAAACCGTTCATCCGATCTTCTTCATTCCTTTGGCGGATCGATAAGTTATTCTAATAACTAAATATGTCCAGAAGGAACAAGCCATCTATCTTCAAAACTGTGGGAGATATGACGTTTTTTCTAAATTGCGGGGGCGGGAGGGGGCGTGGCCAAAATTGAAAAATAAACTTGATCTGCCTGCAGACATAAGAAGCATATGTCCCATACACGTCAAACCTCTATCTCTTACCATCTCTGAGATCTGTGCGTTCATACGGACAGACGGACAGACGGACATGGCTATATCGACTCGGCTGTTGATGCTGATCAAGAATATATATACTTTATGGGGTCGGAGATGCTTCCTTCTGGATGTTACATACTTTTGCACAAACTTATAATACTCTATGTACCTACGGTACAGAGTATAATTACCCTCACCTACCGAATTGGTTGCTTTCGACATTGCCCTTGAAAAAAAAAGAATTAATCCTCGCCTACTTTTTTATTCTCCAACTTAAAATAGGTTTGTTTGCCTTACAATATGGATTCCTCAAGTCTGGATTTTCGTATGTCGTCGATTTGATTGCGTTTATAATCAACTGAGCTATACACACTGGCATAGAGATCCACTCCTATACGCTTGGGACAATTGTGACCCATTACATTGACACCACAGATCTTGCCCTCATGCACGAGCGGATTGCCGAAAGTGGGCTGACACGAGCCCGTATTCTTTTTATTCCTCACACAGATCATGGTTTCAGTAACTAGCTTGCCAGATGGATCGTTGAAACGCTTTCGGCACTCCGCCAGAGGCAACACATCCGTTATCTGGTTGTGAACAATTCGACGACTGCGTATGTAGGTGGGCAGCTCGACCAGAGTGCTGGAGCTTAGCGGCGACTGACACAGCTCGGCCTTGCTGTTGTTCATGGTCAGGTTTTGAGTTTCCAAGGGCAAGGTCAACGATAACAGAGTCAGCAGTGATTCCCCAGCCGGCATGTTGCTATCGTTTTTATTATTGGTCACCACGTCAATGATCTTGTCCGATGCCGTCTTAACACTGAGACCAATCAAGCTCACATTATTGAAACACGTGGCGGCCGAAACGATGAGTTGATCGGTGATCAGTGTACCTATGCAGAGAAATGTGCGATTTTGGTAGATGCGAACGAGAAGATTGTGTAATGGCATCTTTGTGCCATTTCCTGACATTTCAACCATGGGCTCGCTGGTGCTGCCTGTGCGGTTTAAACTGCTTACGGGGGGATAAACAGGAGCCCGATGACGTCTGTAGTCTAGTTGAGTGCGAGGATTGTGCTGAGGTCTATAATCCGACAGAATATAGCGATGATAATGCATTTCGGTGCGCATTGAGGAAGCAAAGGAAAGATACAGCAACAGCACCAGCAGGCTTATGCGAAGTATTGCCATGGCTAAGCTGCAGCTGGATAACTGTTCTGAAATAACTGGGCCAGCTAACCAGCAGGTGCGACTAATATATTACATAAGTTTAAGTAGAGTAGAACAGAATTAATTATACACCTGCGATGACATTTCTCCGCCCAGTAGAGGGTGATTTTTTTTAGCAGCTTTTGGATTTGATTTAAAAACAAATACCTAAAATTCAGAAAAATGTATTAAATAAATTTGAAGTTTGAAGTTTTGCACAGAGTCTTGTTTTTGCTGCACACTACTAATATGTCGGAACCGACCAGATCGGATGTCTATATATCATAGCTCCCAATGAAACAATCGGTCGGAAAACTAGTTTTAGTGAGAAAAACCTTTTTCTTTTCAATGGAAACGTCTCCAAACTATATATTCATTTGTTTTATATGCTTTTTTACAATTCTGCCAAGTTTGATGAAAATCGGAAAACTATATGGTATAGCTGCCGTACAAAATATAAGTCAGTACAACAGACTTAGTTAGAAAATATTTTTTGTTTCTAATGGTAGCATACCGAAATTTTGTATATGTTTGTTTCACATGCTTTCACCTTAGTCTACAAATTGTCGAATAATCGGATGACTTTATCATATTGCTGCCATACGAACGATCGGTCGGAAAAAGATTATTTTTAAGAAATATTCAAGCCAGCACTTGCAAGGGTATAAAAACTTCGGCACAGACAAAGTGATAATAAAGCTCAATAATATGCTAGCGTTGTTCGTTTGAAAGTCGATTCATGGTTAAAGTATGCACCACACTGAACATGTTTGACCGTAATATGTGTCACGAAAACAGATGAGCTGCCTAAAACAGCGTTGCCAAAAATCATCCTTCATTTATGGTATGTATGAATTTCTTTTCCTTTATTGAAAGCAAATCCGACAATAATTATCAGAAAGTTTTTAGCAAATCATCTAGAAAAACTACCCTAAAGGGCATAGCCGAATAAGCATACAAAAACTGACCCTCTCTAATCAGCACCAAATTTAAATATGTGATAACCATCAATGAGAACCTCACTCTAATAAATTTTTAGTCTTAGTTTTAGTTAAATCAAAAAACTGGGTTTTCTCAAGAACGGCTTAAACGATTTGGATGAGTTAAATAAATGTTGTAAGTGTCCACAATGTGAAATTTTCAATTATTTTTTTTATGTGATAACCTATTGGGACACCTACAGTTATTTGCTGGATTTTTCATTACGAGGTCTCTTAAAACATATAATTATTGCAGACACCTCCCAAATTTACTTTATGGGGAAAAATAATTAAACACAAAAATTTAAGATCAATTTCTAAATTTAGGAAATTATTTTCCTCAAAATTAACACATTTTTTCAACTGGGCCATTTATTGTCCGATCCTTTTGAAAATTTGTGAGATTGTCTTAAAAAATTGTGGGAGGTATTTAATATTTTTTATTGCGGGGGCGGGAGGGGGCGTGGCCAAAATTTGAAACAAACTTGATCTGCCTGCAGACAATACTAGCTTACATCTAAAACTTGGTTGCTCTAGCTCTTCTAGTCTCTGAGATCTAGGTGTTCATACAGACGGACGGACGAAAGGACGGACGGACAGATGGACATGGCTATATCGACTCGGCTGTTGATGCTGATGAAGAATATATATACTTTATGATATCGGAGATGCTTCCTTCTGCCTGTTACATACATTTGCACGACTTTAGTGTATCCTTTTTACTCTACGAGTAACGGGTATAAAAATAGAGGAAAGTTAACTTCGGCTCTGCCGAAGTTCGTTTACCCTTGCAGCACGTTTTCTAACTAATTGGAAGTACATATCCCCCGAAAACAAACCAGATTTTCCCAATAAGACTACTTTTCTGACTCTACTTTTGTATGACAGCTATACTACATAGAAGTCCGATTTCGACCAAATTTGGCAGAATAATGGAGAAGCATTAAAAACTATTAAATACGGAGTTTGGAGACAAACTCATTAGAACTAGTTTTTCGACCGATCGTTCCTATGGCAGCTATATGTTATAGTCATCCGATCCGGCCGGTTCCGACCAATGTGCAGCGTATTTGGACCAGAAGACTTCGTGCAAAGTTTAGTGGCGATAGCTTTAAAACTGACGGAGAAGATAGCATAGAACAGACAGACGGACAGACGGGCATGGCTATATCGACTCAGCTTGTCATGCTGATCAAGAATATATATACTTTATGTGGTCGGAAATGCTTCCTTCTATGCGTTACAAACATCTGGACAATTTCAATATACCCTCTGCAAGGGTATAATTATTTAAATGCGCATTGCTAAAAACAAAAGGTTACTTTTTGCCAGTGTGATCAAGAATATATGGAAATGGAAGGGCAGGTACTGAATTCATGGCATCCTTTATATGAGTTTCAGCCATGAATTTATCACGGACATGTCCAATTACCTTAACTGATTTTAGGCATACAGTTCCGAAATTCGCAAGTTTTCGTTATCGATAATGTTCCATTTCCAACTTGTTTTGCGTCATTTCACATAACAAAAACAGCTGATGAGCGCCACTTCTCATGCTATCGATAGTTATATATCGATATATACCATGGCCAAATCGCAAATTGTTGTTGTTGTGAGCAGTTTTCCATCTCGCTCAATTTTGTGTATCTCTATTAAATAATTGTTGAAAATATTGCCTTAGTGCGAATGGAGTGGGAGAGTCCGTAAGACAAATCTAAAAAGGTCATGGAACTGAATAAAAATAGTTCCGTGGGCTGTCTGTTTGTGCATCAACCTATATTTTGCATTTACTTTTCATTTCACGGACTCAGATGTCGCCGGTTTAAAAACGCCAAAACTTTGCTATTTCCGAGTGTCGGAGCACCAACTTTTACGATTTTGTGATCAAATCGCAAAGTTTTTGCGAAAGCGAAAATGGGAGCATGGCAGATAATGTCAGTATTGAACTCATTGGTGAGCTTCATGGGAAGTTCAAAAAAATGCCTGAGTGCAGGCATGCAATTCAGTTATTCTAACTGCTCAGGTCTGAATCAGCCCTGATTCAATTCAGTACTAAAACGTAGAACTGCTGGGTGATGCAAGAGTATTTACAAACACAAATAAAAAGGAGGAGTGCTTGTGGGTGTGCCTGTGGCTGTCTGTTGCACGCGGCAACAACAATATCAACGCTTCAGTCAGCTTTCTATTTCACAAGAGGCACAGGAGATAAAGGGAACAGAGATACACACAAAGTGAGTATTACTGTCTCCGAATGAGATGGGTTTATGTCAGGTTCATTTATGTGTTACAGCAACATATCTGAACTGTAGTGCAAAAAGTTACAAGGTGTTCATACAAGAAGCTCCCAAAAGTATGCAATTTTTATTTTTTGATTAAACATCAATATATTTAATGACCGCAGGAGATATTATAGCACCGCCTCCTCCACAGGCACTGAAAATAAAACCGAACCGTTTTCCCTTCACCTATTTATATACTTATATTTAACTTAAGCGCCAGGTGTCACCTTTTCGGTTTCAGTGACAACTGGCGGCTTTTCAGTAGCTGCCTCTTGGGTAGCTTCTTCGATGCCAGATTTCAATGGAGCTTTTGTGCTGTCCGACATATTCGACGGACCAGTTCCGGTAGTAGGCGTTTCTGTAGCAGGCTCTTTGATAGCTACGTCATTGCCAGCCTTTAAGGAAGCTTCCGTGGTGACCGTCGTATTAAAAGCATCAGTTTCGTTCGCATTGTTTTTTTGGCGCTGTGGTGCCACCTCGATAAAGCGCTCTTCGGTAACTTCATCGATACCGAATTTATACGGAACTCTTGTGGTGGCCGACATATTAAACGGACCAGTTCCGGTGAAAGCCCTTAACAAATCAGTGGCCCGCTGCACTGTTTTGATGGTATGCCTGATGGCAAAATACATATCCATGGTATCCAAATCTTCATCCTCATCACAATGCTCGCCATACAGATTAATGGCAGCCAGTTCGTTGTCAATAATCAGGGGATCACCTGGACGTGTGCTGCAGGCATGCGTCTTTGAATACGGTTTGTTGGCCACACAAAAGAAGTCCGAGTTGAGGGGAACCGATGTGAGGCCAAATTGCTCATACGACTGCTTGCAGCTATCAAAGTCCACCACCTTGGTTTTGTACAGAGTGATCTCGTACTCAGCGGGATCCAAAAAGGCCATCTCAACAGAATCGCCCACTTTGGGTATGCTGCGATGTAGCTTAATATACCGATACCGTTTGCGGTCTAGTTTTTGCTTCAGAGCTATGAGAGCAATGTCATGGGCTGTGGCATTTCCCTTGCTTTCGGGCATGTAAAAGGCCAACACCGGATGGGGTGGGTCATCATAACGACGGCCAATATGGTTGCCCGTCACCACGCTCATATACTTGGCACTGTACTCACGCGTCACATCATTTTCCGTAGCCACAAAACAACGAGTCGAAGTCATGACCATTCGTCGTGAGATTAAGGCACCCGGACACAGCACTGAGCCCTTGTACAGAAGGTGGACATAGTAGGTCTTGTGCACACTGGGATCAAACTGGGGAAGTCTAGTTGGCTCTGCGGGTCTGTCACGCTCCTCCAGACGCTCGCGATTGTAGTTCACATGCTGGCCGGATCTATGCGCTCGATTGTAGTAAGTGGGTCGATGATAATTCTCTTTGTATTTCTTCAGCCATCTGGCGGAGGTCAAGTTAAGGCACAGGACGGCCAGTAGACAAGCGATGGATAGTCGCATGCTGAAAGCGAACTGAATCCCAAAAGGTGCATCAACTGTGGCTAATGTGCCTTGGCCATGAAGAGATTTTGTGAACTTAGCAAATTAGTTTCACTGCACAGTGGGCCGGGCCGGTTAACAAACGAAACTCTGTTATGTCACGAGTAATTCCTCAAACGTTTTTTGAAACACCTTTACTAATGTGAAATTATCATCAGTAGACTTTTGCCGATTTCGTTTAATTCAGTTAGATTTTGGGAAAAAAAATCCGGGGCTAGCTGGCCCAATGTACAGAGCAAAAAAATGAGAAAGGAGATAGTTGAAGAGCAAAGAGCAGCAACAGCAGCAGCAGCAGCAGCATTAATTAAAAACTTTGACGAAAGGTGCACATCCTCTTCTATCCACCTCTCCACCTTCATGTCCCTATCACCATCTTCTTTAATTCAAGTGTTGCTTATGAAAGCCATTGGCGGCATTGTTTGCGTATTTGCTTCGGTTTTTGTTTTTGGTGCAGTACAACGACCGTTGGCTCTCTTCATTGCATCGTATCACTGATTCCAGCTTCACTTTGAGTTGAAAACCAAGCATCAATGGATGTCATTTAACTCTTCCCTGACGACATCCTCGCCTGACTCTGCCAGACAACATTGTCCGGATATAAGAGGCTGGCACGGTAAAAAAAGAAGGAGAGCATAGATAATTAATTTACGTTGATTAAAGCTGCCTGCAAATGGCTGGACAGGAAATAGGCTGAGAGCCAGAGAGCTGGCAGCAGGAAATTGAAGGATTCTTGCCGTGTATGCGTGGGCTCTGGCGGCGACAGCCCGTCTAATTGATGGGCAGCCCAAAGGCTTCTCCACGCAAATGTTGTCGAGTTGGGTCGGGTCGGGTCGACATCGCTCATCAATTATTTAAAATATGTTACACTTGGCACATAACTTGGCTGACATATGTTTACAAGCCCGTAAGCCGAGTCAGTAGCCGTAATAGCTGGTCATTATGTTTATGGGCTGGTGCCAGGGAGCAGGAAACTCGAGCACCTGCCCCACGTGTCCTTGTCAAAATTTATGCGTACGTGCCCGTAGCTGAAAAACATGGCCGACGACGAATACAACTTACCTCGACTCATCCATTATTAGCTGTAAAATGCGGGCAAGACAAACGGGAGGCGACTGGCTCAGGGTTAGTTTGTGATTTTAGTTTCGTTTGCCATGAAAAACAGAAAATTATGTCAGCTCATAAATAATTTTCATTGATTTGACTACAAATAGTGCGTCAATTGAAACATGGACCGTTGGAACGTTGGATGCTGTTTTCCTTAACCAACCGCAGTCTTTTAACCGACTGGCTAAGTTGTAGATTCAATTTTGAATGTTAATGTTAATAAGATTTCTCTTAAATAGTGGGCAAGAGGTGAAGCGAAGGTATCGTTCTGTTTTAGGTTCGAAGATTCAAAAATATAAGGGCCCCGTACCGAACCTGTTCTTAGGGATTCGGTTCCGGATTGGTTGCAGCCGGTTCTATCAGTTTAAGGCTCAACATTTTCTAAAATTTAGGAAGAAACATTTTTATAATTGCAGTTGAAAACATTGTATTATACAGAAACTTCCTTGGGCACTAATGATAGCACCTAAAGGTTCTTGGAACAGCTGAACCTATATTCGGTACAGAACCTTGAGACAGCTTAGTTTACAATTTTAAGCGATTTCCGAAGAGTCCCCTAAGAAAGCTAAAGACTACGCTCATGGACTGGTTGTTTAATGCATTCTCAACTTATGGGTTTGTTAAGACATTTTCAATCCTTTGTTTGGTTTTAAATCGGATACAATAAAGTTTGATAATATATTATGATGACTTGACAATATATTGTCAATTTGTAATAGGTTTGGTAGTTAATAGGGATTAAGAAAAATGATACAGTGTCCATTTTAACAACAATTAGCGGTGCGAATTGATTATGGTCTAAATATTTTTTTTCTGGACCTGTACTCAACACAATCCAATGGGTTAGACGGGGGACTACTTAATCTTGCACATTTTGTAACTCTGCTTTGGTAATACTACAGTTAGGGTATCACGACCCTCAGTTGAGGCGTAAAGCTGACGAATTGAGGAAGTTTACAAAAAAAAGGTCGAGAAAAGTTAACTTCGGCTCTACCAAAGTTTGTATACCCTTACAGCACGTTTTTCTAAATAATTTGAAGGACATTTCCACTGAAAACAAACAAGTTTTTCTCACTGAGACTACTTTTCTGACTCTACTTTTGTATGACAGCTATACCAAATAGATGTCCTATTTCGACCAAACTTAGTGGAATCATAGAAAAGCATAGCAAACTAAGAAATCCAAAGTTTGGAGACGCTTTCTTTGAAACAAAAAGTGTTTCTCACTAAAACTAGTTTTTCGACCTATCATTCCAATGGCAGCTATAACCTATAGTCATCCGATTTTGACCTAACTTTGAAGAATTGTGTGAAAGCTTATAAAATAAATATTCGCCAATTTAAAAGAGTTTTACATTGAAAACAAAAAAGTTTTTTTTACCAAGACTATTTTTCTAAGCTTACTATATAGATGCCCGATTTCGACCAAACTTGGCACAATCATGTAGAAGCATAGAAAACTAGTAAATACGGAGTTTGGAGACGTTTGCATTTAAAACAAAAAAGTTTTTCTTACTAGAAATAGTTTTTCGACCGATCGTTCCTATGGCAGCTATATGTTATAGTCATCCGATTCGGCCAGTTCCGACAAATGTGCAGCGTATTTGTACCAGAAGACTTTGTGCTAAGTTTAGTCGCTTTAGCTTTTAAACTGACGGTTAGATAGCATAGAAACAGGCGTACAAGACTAAATCAACTCAGGCTTGTCATGCTGATCAAGAATATATATACTTTATGTGGTCGGAAATGCTACCCTTTATGCGTTTCAAACAACTTGACAATTTTAATATACCCTCTGCAAGGGTATAAAAATCATGTAGATAACTTAAAGAGTTCAAAAGCTATGATTTTTATACTCTGTACCGTAGGTACATAGAGTATTATAAGTTTGTGCAAAAGTATGTAACATCCAGAAGGAAGCATCTCCGACCCCATAAAGTATATATATTCTTGATCAGCATCAACAGCCGAGTCGATATAGCCATGTCCGTCTGTCCGTCTGTCTGTCCGTATGAACGCACAGATCTCAGAGATGGTAAGTGATAGAGGTTTGACATGTATGGGACATATGCTTCTTATGTCTGCAGGCAGATCAAGTTTATTTTCAATTTTGGCCACGCCCCCTCCCGCCCCCGCAATATGGAAAAAACGTCATATCTCCCACAGTTTTGAAGATAGATGGCTTGTTCCTTCTGGACATATTTAGTTATTAGGATAACTTATCGATCCGCCAAAGAAATGAAGAAGATCGGATGAACGGTTTTCGAGTTATGATCAAAAGACAAATTTTCTTGGTACAGAGTATGTTATAGTCGGGCTTGACCGACTTTCTTTCTTGTTGCAACATGTTTTTGGAAAAAGGCACCACACATCTTAACAACTTGTGTGGTGTATATTTTAATAAGATCCTAAGTAACGATATAACGATCTATATCTTAAGGATTTGTTTCCTGTAACAGAATAGTCTAATATCTCAGCTACCATGATGGCTTAATACCACGACACCCTCTACGCGCTGAAAAGTGCATAACGATACAATGAGTTTGGCGCCAAAGGGTGATACACCAAAGGGTGTATGTATTCCAAGAAAAATACCAACTTTATTTCAGGGACCCTAGAAACGTCGAGCATTCAGTTTGTTTGCAAGTACATAAGATTCGAGATTGGTTCGATTTAATATTAAATGTACAAAATGTATCGAAATTTCTTTCCTTATCACTATAGCGCGGACTATTTATAATATACTTATTCATTCATTTTCTGGTATCTTCAAATTTTAATTATACTCGTTACTCGTAGAGTAAAAAGGATATACTAAGGTCATGCAAATGTATGTAACAGGCAGAAGGAAGCATCTCCGATATCATAAAGTATATATATGCTTCATCAGCATCAACAGCCGAGTCGATATAGCCATGTCCGTCTGTCCGTTTGTCCGTCCGTCCGTCCGACCGTCCGTCCGTCCGACCGTCCATCCGTCCGTCCGTCTGTATAAACACCTAGATCTCAGAGACTAGAAGAGCTAGAGCAACCAAATTTTAGATGTAAGCTAGTATTGTCAGCAGGCAGATCAAGTTTGTTTCAAATTTTGGCCACGCCCACGCCCGCCCCCGCAATAAAAATTATTGAATATCTCCTACAATTTGTAAGCTATCGAGCTCAGATTTTGCAGTGCATGTGGACAATATGTACAAACTCACATTTCATTTTCAATTTTCATAAAGATCGGATAATTAATGGCACAGTTTAAAAAACATTGCATACTTATCTGAGCCGCATGAGGTTATTAAACACTAATTGCTTTGAGTACGCTCTCGTTTTTCTTTGTTGAACTTGTAAGTATTGTGGCGTAGATGTTAGTTGTTCAGATACGAATCTAAAATACCCAGGCTCAAACCCCGCAAAAAGAAACATTTTATTTATATTCTTATAAGAAATTTAACCGACTTCTTGTACACTGCTTATGGTTTTAAAGTTGTAAATGTTGTTTGGAAAAGGCTCGTTAGCAAAAAGCTAATTTTTCTTGAAGCTGGTGAGATTATTTTAAGAATTCCAGTCAGACCTTACTGGGACTTCAGCTTGGGTATCTCTTAGGTTCGTATCCAAACATCTTAATACTACACCAAGGCAGCTTCTTGTTAAGTAGCGAAAGAAGAAGCATTACTCACACTCACATAATTTTCATCATATTTAACCGGGCCATACTCATGGCAAACATTTTAATACCGAACTGTGATTTTCTCTACGGTGTTTTTTTCTGTGAGCAAGTGACGGCAAATATGCCCCTTCTGTTTTTATACTACTCAAACTGTAGCCGACAGCAAATTAAATGTCACTCATACGCCATGTGAGCCCTGCAAAGACTTTGCAGCTCATTATGCAGCTCATGATGCAATCAAAAACACCAGTCAAACCCTCCATCTGCGTGTAATGTGAATGTGGGTGTGGCAGCTGTGCCTCAAATAGATTTACAAGTTTTTTCAAAATTCAACGCAAATTCAATTTTCACATCAAACCTACTTACTGGTAAGTAGGGGAAATGCTTTAAACGCAATCAAAGGCAGCGCCAACTGCTCAGTTACAGGTTTTTGGCTGCAGGGTCAGCTTTCTGTGTGTGATACTTGGGTAGAGCGATGCATGTATGTAGGTGCATTTGTCTTAAGCTATTTGGACATGGAGAGCGAGACGGAGCGCTGCAAAGGACACGGACACGGAAACGAAAACGGACACGGACAGCCAGCGCCAGCGCCAGCGGCAGCGGCAGCTTCTTTGATTGCACTGCCCTCCCGACCCCATTCGCTTTGGCTGTCTTCCACTCAAGTACAGTTCGTTGCACATTTGAACATACCCTCAGAAAATAAATGCAAATTTAGCTATGGCAAACCCACACACAAAACACATACACACATACACACATACATACAATGGCCATAGACACGCGCGCTGTTCCTTTGGTTGCCGCCATTGCACATTTCCTAAACGCGCTCGCCTCCTCCGCTGTGCTCTTTCAACATATTTGTATAAATTTTCGATTTTCTGCTTCAATAGTCTCCGGGTTACTGCTGCTCGCTCCTCTTCACTTTGTTTATTTCTCAAGAATTCAATATTTTTTCAAACTATTTTTCGCACATGCTTTGTTGTTGCTGCTGTTGTCCCGCTGTAGATGTTCCCGGCCAAAGGATTGCCGCACAGTCTCTGCCATTGTTTGTTGCGCACCTTAAAGGAGTCCTTCCTTGACTTTTCAAAATTTGATTAAGTTTACAGAATAATGGAGTAAGTGGAGCTACTCCTGAAGATAACTTTTCACTTTTCTATTTGATTTGGCCATTAAATTTTATTGTTCTAGGCCACACACACACATACAGAGAGGTCGGCTGCTGCTCCCTTTTACTACTTAATGGCTAATTAGTGGCATAATTTACACCTTAATGACTCTACAACAATGCCCAGGCCGCCAAGAAGCCACAGCCCAGCCTAGCGTTATCCCAGCACCTTGGTCTTACGCCGTTCTGCTCGTGTGTATTTTGCTTTATGTGCAAATCAGCGTCCATTAATAAAGACAGCCCCAAACACATACGTTGGCGCGTTGCATTAATCACAGCAACGATATATGAACGTAAATATATGTATGTATGCATGCTCTTGTGTGTGCGAAACTCTTATATAAGATTGTGCGCCTTGGCGTGTTAATTTCATTGCAAATACCTTTTCCAGGATGAAAATTTATGTATGCCATTTTAGGCACTTTGATTTATGGCTTTGACTGAAAGAAGTCAAGTTCGTTACAGCCTGCCTCGATTTTTAGCTCTAACAAAAGGATAAGTGGGCAAAGGATATTGTAAAAGTGGCATAATCAAACTTGGCACTTAGTTTCTTAGGATTTGTAATTACCAAATAACTAAGAAATGTTTAGAAAAAACCTAAACTTTCAGTAAAATGACAAGTCCCATCCAAACATTTCCCAAGTCACGCGCAACTACATGAGAGAGCAGCAAACCTGCAGGCTGAAAGTAGATGCCTGACATTGAGTTTGGGCAGCGAGAGAGAGAAAAGACCGAAACATCAAGACATAGGGCAAGCCAGACAGGAGCAGGTCCTAGAAGGCCGGAGGTAAATGGAATACTTAAGCAGGCATGCAAGCTGGCTCTGAAACGACCCGAACCGCTTATTCCAGCTCGCGAACCGAACCGCAATCAGCAACAACAGCCGAGTCGGTATAGGCATGTCCGTCTGTCCGTGTGAACGCACAGATCTCAGAGATGGTAAGAGCTAGAATTTTGACATGTATGGGACATATGCTTCTTACGTCTGCAGGTAAATCAAGTTTATTTTAAATTTTGGCCCCGCCCCCGCAATTTGAACAAAACGTCATATCTCTCACAGTTTTAAAGATAGATGGTTCGTTCCTTCTAGACATATTTAGTAATCAGGATAACTTATCGATCCAATCGGATGAACGGTTGTCGAGTTATGATCAAAAGACTGTTCGCTGCTGCAGCACAGTAGCAGCATATGATTCTACAGAGACCTATTTTACGATAAAACAGTCCCGTTTAAACCACTTCGTTGACATTATTTCTTAAATCTCGTATTATTGAAATTAAATCATTTTCCAGGGCTCACATTTCATAATCCAGTTAAAGGATCGACCTCTGCCCAGGTGTGTCATTCAATCAACACTACAGAAAATATGATTTAAAATTGCTTTTCAATATCTTTTGACTTTTGCCGTGTTGGTACATTTAATGATTGACTTGCATGCGATGCGGGACATTTTTGTCGTGCGTGTTGCTGCTGGCATATGAAATTATGCAAAATGCCACAACACACACGTGCATACATACACACACACACACAATGGGCACCTGACAAAGCCAACTCCCCTAGCCCGGCAGGTCGCTCCGGTTGCAATGCAATTTGCAAATTGCCATAAAGCTTTGAATTGTGACAAATATTTTAATTCGATAACGTTCACAGCGTGACAACTCACCAAAAAGCTAGTGAAATGCATTCAACGCCTCGCCCAATCCCATGCCCACTCCCTTGGCACCATGCGGCGTACACGCAATGCGTCAGCAAGCTGACATCAGCAGTGGACATAAAAATCAAGTAGCCATCGTTGAGCTTATCGTTGGGGCTATTCCAACTAACAGATCAATTGCGAGAAGGCATGGCCACGATTTAAACCACCACATCTAAGCGGCACCCACAAATAAAATTTAAAAAGCAAAAAAAAAAATCAGAAAACGGGGCAAGCAATTCAATTTTTATTTTCTTTTATTTATGAGGCTCTAAAAAGAATTTCCGAACGCACAGCAACAAGGACAATCAGCAAAAAAGCATTAAAAAAAAAGCAGCTGAAAATATTACAACATTTTAATAGCGAAAATGAAGATTTATTGCCGCATGACGCAGGCGACGCGATGCTGCCAAAATGTGCCACAAAAACTGAGCTCAACTAAATCGTACACTTAAAAAAAAATAGAGGAAAGTTAACTTCGGCTTGGCCGAAGTTTGTATACCCTTGCAACTAATTTGAACTTGAAAACAAACGAGTTTTTCTCACTAAGACTACTTTTCTGACTCAACTTTTGTATGACAGCTATACTATATAGAGGTCCGGTTTCGACCAAACTTAGTAGAATCATGGGAAGGCATAGCAAACTAAGTAATACAAAGTTTGGAGACGTTTTCTTTGAAACCAAAAAAGTTTTTCTCACTAAAACTAGTTTCTCGACCGATCGTTCCTATGGCAGCTATAACCCATAGTCATCCGATTTTGACAAAACTTTGAAGAATTGTGTGAAAGCTTATGAAATAAATATATGCCAACTTTAAAGAGGTTAACATTGAAAACAAAATAGTTTTTCTTACCAAAACTTTTTTTCTAACCTTACTTTTCTATGGCAGCTATGCTATATAGATGTCCGATTTCCATCAAACTTGGCAGAATTATGGAGAAGCATTAAAAACAAGTAAATATGCAGTTTGCAGACGCTTGCATTGAAAACAAAAAAGCATTTCTCACTAGAACTAGTTTTTTCGAACGATAGTAACCATGGCAACTATATGTTATAGTCATCCGATTCGGCCGGTTCCGACAATTGTGCAGCGTACTAGAAGACTTCGTGCAAAGTTTGATCGCGACAGCTTTCAAACTGACGGAGGAGATAGCATACAAACAGGCGGACAGACGGTCATGGCTATTTCGACTCAACTCTTCACGCTGATCAAGAATATATATACTTTATGTGGTCGAAAATGCTGCCTTCTATGCGTTACAAACATTTGTACAATTTCAATATACCCTCTGCAAGGGTATAAAAACGGAAACTGACCAGCCAAGCCATGATGAGAGTACGCTAGTCTAGCAGCATACCCTGTACAGCGCTGCTCCAGGACAGCGCACACAAGTAGCGTTTGAAAAGTGCGAAGCTATCCCCGGGTATCCCAACAAATAGTGCAAAGTGTAAAAATCGCTGCCGCGTCACGTCACGTCAGCCGCATGATAGACCAGTCAGGGAGTTAGCCAGCCGGCGGGTGTAGCCCAGCTCGTGGATCGGCGTAGTTTTCCCCCCCATTATTGTGCTTGTTGGCTTCGCCATTGTTTGTTCGCCCACTGTGTGCGCACAAAGCTGGGCGTGCCCAATCAAAATATGCAAATGTTTTATCCGTAAAACGTCGCTTTGATGGAATTTCGGCACATTTTGTTCTTGCCGTTGTTGTTTGCTTTGCTTTGGCTTGACTTGGTTTGCCTTGTTTTTGGATGTTTCTTCATTTTTTTTTTTTGTCTTTTTCGTTCATCTTTTTTATCGCCGCGCTGAGAGACGACAGTAGCTCCGCCCCCCCTCGACAAATTAGCAGTAGTTTGGCTGGCACACGTCAATCAGCGCACGAGCCGGCCATGTTGCCTGATTTATATGCATAAATTTCGCGTGCGGTTTGTGCCAGTTTACGATGCTTTAATTTAATGTTGCCAACATTTGCGCGTCATTTTTGGTCAACCGTTTTTCAATAGTCATTCCTGGTAATGGAGGTGTGGCAGCTGACAAGTTGATGATGAGCTTTGAGCTTGGGTTCCCTTGGAAGAGGGGAGAGAGCAAATGGACGAGAACTCATTATGGCAGGGAATGCATGGGATGGGTGAAAAAGAGAGTTAGGTTTTTGGGTATAGATATTCGGATGCCTAAAGGTGGATATGCATTGTTGCTGGGGACAATCAATCAGGTATGGGTAGTACCAAAAACAATAGAATAATAAGATGAGTAACGCCATACAAAATTTCTGCACACACTTTTTTTCGTGCTGGCTTTTCAAACTGGCTTTTCGCTCTCTTTATTTAAAAGCCAGTAGGAGAGCGCTCAAGAGCCAGCGCTCTCTCTCTCTCTCTCATACGCATACAGCGACATTGCCGACTGTTTGTGTGCACACGTATTCTCATGCTTCATTCAAATGCATCATTTGTGTTTACGCACACAAGCAAGCGCATTCTATTTTTAGATTTTTACGCTCTCGTTTTTGTGAGAGCGGAGAGAGTGCGATTGTCGTTGCCACTGAAAATTCAACTTCATATGCAAGACGATTGTATGGGCGTTACTCATCTTATTATTCTATTGTTTTTGGTAGTACATACTGGAATCTGAACCGATCCGATCCCGAACCGGATTTTATTATTTTAACACGTTTATTAGAATAGGCGATGATTTATAATAAGTTATGTTATTTCAAAAATCACATCAGCTGAGACTTAACATGTTTATACACACCAAATTATTCGTGATTAATGCAAACTGTATCGAAGTATGCAAACTGTATTTCCCTAAGTAATTCTCTTTTAGATCGAAGCTCTTTCTAGTTAGACATGGCCGCGTTATAGATAATCACGCTGCAAGTTCAACCAGATTTTTGTCTTAGTTACTCATAACAACAAAATAGAACAAAATGTTCAGTTAAGACATATAAAAAATAAATACTCAACTAAAATGGTTCATTTCATATAACGTAGCATACTTTAAAGGGCATTAAGCATGATATGCTTTGTGTGTATAAGCCTAGTAATAGAGAGAGTCATTTGCTCGAAAACAACAAAAACGTTGACTGAAAAGATTAAAGCGGATTTTTTTTATTCAAAGTGTTATGATATTGGTATTGGCATAAGTGTAACTTCAGACTTTGAACAAGCAGAGTCAAAAACTTTTTTCAAAATACTGGGACAGACTGATAAACTGATAGTTCAGGCGCTCAGAGATAGACAGTTACATCAACGGTGTTGAAGAACCCAAGGAAGCTAATGTTGGACTGCCTCTAGCAATTAAGCGCTGTGGGGAGGCTATGTTAGTGCTTTCTGGTAACTGGTATTATAACTTTGCCCAGAATTTTGCAACGCATAGAAATACAACTCTAACCCAATAAACTATATATATTCTTGATCAGGAATACGAGCTGAGTCGATTGAGCTTTGTCCGTCCGTCTGTCTGACTGTCCGATTGTCTGTTTCCAAGCAAACTAGTCTCTCAGTTATGAGGCTATAGATCTAAAATTCAACACGCTGCGAATATGTCGGAAGTAATCGGATCGGGTGAATATAGCATATTGGAACAATCGGCCGGAACAATCTGTTTTAAGTGGAAACACTTTTTTGTTTTCAATGGAAACGTTTCGAAACTTTTCAATTTATGTATTTCCCATGCTTCTAAAAATTCTACTAAGTTGGCTGAAAATCGTCCAATTATATGGTATAAACACTCAGAAAAAACTTTGCTCTTGAATTAAGTAAAAACGGCAAGTATGAAAATACTTTATTCAAGTACAAAATTCTTATCTTATGACTTATTTTTTGGACTGTTTCGGGCTATTCTTTCGAATTTTTCAATATCGAAAAACTTTTCTTTAGGATATTTTCGGATATATTAGGTACATTTCGATTTATGTTGAAATCGATTTTATCATACTTTCAGGATGTAATCACGCTAGATTAACTCTTAAAATAAGTATAAAATATAACTTCAACAAGTACAAAATGTTCTTGATGCGAGCTCATAAAATTTGAAAGCCATTCCCAAGTTGTTCTAACGTGAGGTGTCTGTATTGAATACAAACTAAAATTAACTTAGTGCAGAAATAAACTGTCACTCTATAACAAAAGCGTTGAAGCCGTTTGGGAATTTTGAAAACAGATTCTCTTAAAAATAATACGCATTTTCTGTTGCTCACTTTTAGGATCTATAAGTCTATTTTGTCTTGAACTAAGAACTCGCTTTTCTTGAATTTTTCATCTTACTGTAAGTACAAAATGTTTTTGATTCAATAACGTTTGTTCTCATTTCAGTAATATTAACAGTCGATATTCGGCTGTAGAATGTTTCGTACTTAATTTAAGTACAACCAAGAACGAATCATACTTCTTATACCCTGTACACCTTGAAATTGGGGAAAAGAAGATCATGATGTTGTGCAAATCAAAGCAATTTAGATCAGTTTCTTCAGCCACACAACACAAAAATGAAAATAAATAAAAACGAGAGCGTAAGTTAAAGTCGGCCCTGCCCGACTTCGAAATACCCGTTACTCAGCTCAGCTCGGATAAGTATGCAACATTTTTTTAACTCGGCCATTTATTATCCGATCCTTTTGAAAATTGAAAATGAGATTGTAGATATTGGCCACATAGACTACACTGCTAAATCTGTGCTCGATATTTTAAAAATTGTGGGAGTTATTCAATATTTTTTATTGCGGGGGCGAGAGGGGGCGTGGCCAAAATTTGAAACAAACTTGATCTGCCTACAGACAATACTAGCTTACGTATAAAATTTGGTTGCTCTAGCTCTTCTAGTCTCTGAGATCTAGGTGTTCATACAGACGGACGGACGGACGGACGGACGGACGGACGGACGGACGGACGGACGGACGGACGGACGGACGGACGGACAGACGGACATGGCTATATCGACTCGGCTGTTGATGCTGATGAAGAATATATATACTTTATGATATCGGAGATGCTTCCTTCTGCCTGTTACATACATTTGCACGACTTTAGTATACCCTTTTTACTCTACGAGTAACGGGTATAATCATGCAATTGATTTTGCTGCTGCAAATATACTTTAGACTTTGCTGCCTCTTTCCATTGCCAATTAACTGCGATTGGGGTTAAATGAGGGCCACAACGATCGCATTTCCCTACGTAGAAGCGGGTTTTCAACTAGTTTCCTCTTCGTCGTGAATCTCAATTTTCCAGTGGGGTTTTCAGCACATTTTTTTTACGATGTTTTCGCCCGCTTACCAGTACTCCGCGGCTGAACCGAAGCCCGTTGCTACCCAACTCTAATCAACTGAGCTCCGCTCTGCCGTCTACTCGTTGCATTGCAATTGTTCTACGCGCTGCTCATTTCCTATGTCCGATTAAATTTCGTTTAGTTTATGGAGGAGAAACCAATTAACTTAAACACCTGCTGCTTGTAGGCAATTAGTACAAAAAAATCATTGCCCCTAGCTGAGATTCTCCATATACACAGAGAAAAAAAATATGTAAAAACTACACGAAAATGTAGTTTTTTCTACACGTTTCACAGGAATTTTACACCCACTACGTTTATGTAGCTTTTCTACATGCCACGTTTAGCTTTCTTATTTCTACATGCGGCATGTAGCTTTCCTACATGCCACGATGTGGGCCCAGCCCGAGCAAAAAAATGTTCTTTTAAATTCAGCTATTATCCCTACAATATTTTCACAAGGGAGTGTGGTGAGGAGGGGAGGGGAGGGCAGGAAGTGGCACGGTAGGGGAAAGTCTTCTTTCTGAAAAGCCTAAGACATTGGTTTTTTTTTATTTACTCACCTTGTCTGGGGTTCGAACTCATAACTCACATACTTTCTCTTTGCAATTCAAACACAAATGCCGGCATCTCAGCCCACACGACTACCAAGCACTCGCGCGGCATTGCCGCAAATCAAAGTAATAAAGGGAAGTGACTAGCGACGATGAGCTAATGGATCAACAACACGTTTCGTGTAGATTTTCAATACGTAGCATTCAGCATTTGAAATCCTTAACGTTTATTTAGAAAACCTACATGTAACGTGTGGAAAGCATTTTTCTAAATGAAAAATATGAGAATTCTGTACTGATTATGAGCTACAATTTTCGTTTAGAATTTCCACACGCGCGTGTAAGTTTTCAATGTCTAAACGTTAATGTAGAAAATCTACATTTCCGTGTGGAAATCATATTGTTGAATGAAAAGTGTAGAAATACTTTGGAAAAACGCAAATTTTCTCTTGTCATGTACCCTTTGCATTTGTCCACGCAGCATTTAACTTTTCTGCATGCCACGTGTAGTTTTTTTATTGCTACACGTTTATGTATTATTTTCTACATGCCTCGTGTAACTTTCTGATTTCTAAGTTTTTCGTGTGAAGTTTAGCAGGGTGAACTACGTTTCGTTTAGGATTGTCGTTTCTACACGTGACGAGTAGCTAATTTTTTTTCCTCTGTGTAGATATGTATATGCGTTTGCCAAATTGATGAATGTGGTAGGAAGTTAGGGAATTAACCAATATATAACAGGTAACAAGCGTTAAATCCATAAAATAAGTTTGAGACACTTATTAAACAAAGTCCCTATCTAAGCGCGTCTCGAAACCCACGTCGAAACGCTGGTAGAAATATCGAGGCAAGGCAAGGTAATTAGGCAGCTCAGCTGTAGCTGCTGCTCAGTTTAGTGCACTCTCGATTCAGCTTTGGATTCAAAAATCAAAACACTTGAAAACTAAATTGTTTAGCCACAGCTGCTGCTGTCGACCACCAAAATGGAAAACACCTAGACGAAGCCCTATCGATACCAATGAACTAGCTCGCAGGGCTTTGCAGAAAGTCGCCATAATCCTTTCGACTAAGAATTAGATTAATTAGATTTCGAGATCAGCTGATTCGCTTTGGGACAACGCAATTAGGTACGAAATATTATGTTTGCCTGCTTTTAGGCTGGAGTTCATAAGCGATTAGCTACTTTAGAATCCGTCTGTCTGTATAAACGCGTCGAATGTTTATCATCAACCCAGTTCAAGCTCGGATCAGATTGGAAAAAATCCCCCCACCAACAATAAAACAGTTTATAATTGTCGTATGACTTAGCTAAACTTCAAGCTTTCAAATTTCAAGCTTACTTTGTTTGATCCTTGAGCCTTGACGATATGTTACTCATTCGTTACTTGTGATGCACTAATCAATCATAACTAATTCAATCCCAAAGTTTCTGGTTACGTTTCCATTTAATAAGACCACAACATTTGCGGTTCAAGTATGCATTTGATGGTTCTTTCACCTCTCTGGGCCTACAACAACCGTAAGTGGCAGTCCTGTGTATTGCATTTTATGCATATAACTAAATAAACGTTTAGCATGCTGATTCACAGAACTACAATGCAAACTGCAATTAGTTTGCTTTGCTGTAATTCGCATTATTGAATTTTAGTTAATGTGCAAATATATATGAATGAGGTAACTCATCATGGACTGAAGTGCACCTAAATCTATGCTTCACAGTTGGTAAATTTTGATGCACATCAAGGCTTTAACAACCACTGAACTGTCAACTGACAAACTATATAAATTAATTTTACTATTGATTTGCCAGGCAATTATTGCGGTGAGTGTGGAATGGACAAGTGCAATGACTAATAAACTAGTACAATAAAGCCACATGAAGACACACAGACGACACTTCCGTTTTGGTATAAATGAAATTTATAATGACAGCTCCAAACCAACAACAAAAACCCGGCTTTACAATTATGGCCAAAAGTTGTACGGGCGCCACTAAATATAATCAGCGAGACTATTTCACGCACACATACATACACAAGTATGCACATACAAACATCACATATAAGGTTTCGGTTTGTTTTAATTAAAATTACACACCGTGTCTTTGTTCTGGGTGTTATTAGTGTTTTCTATGCTTATTATGGTACATAATTTATATTCAATTTTCAATTAAATTATCACACATAATGGTACAATGGGCAATATAAATACTAAACAAAGAATCAATTGAAAAGGGCACCAAATTAAGTAAAGGACGTTTGAGATTGAATTCATTGTGCCAAAAATTAGAGACGTGAATAAACCAAAAAAAAATCAAAAAATGTACTAAATTATTGCAAAGAAATTATATTGAGGTGATTACTTTTTAAACCCTTGCAGAGGGTACAGGGCTTACGCAAAAAGGATCTCGACTTGTTATTTTGTATTCTATTTAATTATTTATTCATAAATATAGGCAGAGGTTTTTTTTAAATTCGAATCGCTTAGAAATTATAGTTTTTGATGCCGTCAATAAGATAAGATAAGATAATAAGATAGACATTTGACTTTACAGCCCTAAAACGACTAAAGCCGAACAGCTAATGGTAAAGCTAACTTCAGCTTAACGCCGAATCCGAATGGCAAAGTTAGAGAAGGTTTTTCATGTCTGGTTACTTCATTACTGGCGGTAAAAGCTGGTGAAGATGATTATGCTTGAATTAGGTACAATCGGTGTCAATAGTGCGGTAAATACGAAAATACTTGATTTGAGTACGAAATTCTTTTATCAAGAACGATTTTTTCAATCCCGATATACTTGATTCTAGAATATTTTGAATTATTCTAGAATCTTTTTGATCACAGTTTTAGGTTATAATGAAACGTTCGTTCTTAAAGTCCAGTAATTTCTAAAAGCAGCCCAAAAACATTTCTAGAAAGAAAACAGAAATTTACCAACACTCCATAACAAAAGTGTTAGAGCGAGTTGAGAATTTTAAGAACAGACTCGCTTAAAAATAATTTGCATTTTCTGTTGCATACTTTATGGAGCTAACATATTATGTACTTGAACTAAGAAATTGCTTTTCGTGAATTTTTCATCTTAATGTGGGTACAAAATGTTCTTGATTCCAGAACGTTTGTTCTCATTTGATATTACCAGTCACATTTCGGCTTTAGAATAATTCGTACTGAATTTAAGTCCACCCAAGAATGAATCATACTTGAAATTTTAAGAACAAAACGGCTTATATTCTAAGCCGTTTGATCTAGAACGCCGGTACCCTTTTTTTACCACCTATTATTCTGCATCAAGAAAAAGCGGGATTACTCTACTTTAGTCAACGAATGGTCTTGATTTCGGTAGATTTTGAACGTATTTTGTTCGGAGTGGTCCTTCAAACTTAGTTTGGAATCTTCGCTCATCTCATAAAAGTTTTCTCAAGTCTGAGAAGCACAAAAATATAAGAGAAGGTGCATAAGAAGTGGGCTGTTTGAGTACTCCTATGAGCTTTTTGACAGTCAACTCGTAGCAAACCATCTCAAGTGAGATCTCGACAAGCTTTACACGTTTGTAAAAGCCGTGATTTGTTTGTATGCTCTTTCAGAGGCTATATTGGAATTATCAAGCATTTCCGACCACATGAAGCATATAAATTCTTGATCAGCATGACAAGCTGAGTTCATTTAGCCCTCATATCTTCCTTCAATTTTGAATATGTCTTTTTTTTTAAAAATAACCTGTACACCAGGTCACCTTCTCTAGCTATTGGCGCCAGCTTTAAAGGAACGAGATATGAAAACTTTGCCGTTCGGATTTAGCGTTAAACTGTAGGTCCCATTTTCTGGTTCGAAAAGTAAAGAAAAGTTAAGAAAGTTATGAAACTGAATGACGACATGATACTACTTTTATTGCACTCTCAATATAAAAGGAGCAACTGAAATTTGGGTCTGCTTAGTGTTTATTAAGCAATAAGTCGTCACTTCAAAGATTGGAAGATAAAAAAGCGAAGCCGCAAGGCGATTTTTGAGGGATATATCGCCAATTTACTGATCCCACAGATCCCTAATTCATTCCTTGAATGATGAAGAATAAACAGAGAAAAAAAAGGAAATTAAAGAATATCCATTGGATGATTTCCGGTATCCATTTGGAAGGGATATGTCTTAAATATCCTTTTAATCATCCAACGGAGCTAAAAATCATCCGAAGGATATGAAAACTGATGATCATTTGGATGATTGCAAGGATGTTTATATTGGACGGGGGATATCCCCTTCCAAATGGATCTTTTTTGGATATTTTTTTTTCTGTATACGAATAAATACTCCACTTTATACATATAATCCATCTCTCAAGCTTTCCATTATATTTCTAAATGCATTCCTGTCTGATTTATTTAAATTATATACCCATTGTACTGACCAACTTTCTGTGGGCACAGCATTGTACGCTCAAAAGTTGTCCACAATGTGGCTGCATTTGTTGGACAGGGATTATTAGAGTTGTGTAAGCCATTTAAGCATGATAAACACACAGTGTCACTGGAACATTCGCACACACACTTAGAAAAATGGAAACCCAAAATAATGTATGTAACCATGACGTGTGGTTGGCTTTGATATTGGTTTTCCATGTCCCGGTAAACGAATAACTCATTGAGATGCCTCTTGTTTGTATACCTCTCCGAGAAGGTGGTCAGGGAAAACTAAAAAGTTCAAGTGTCAAATTAGGAAAAAACTTATGCCTCGAAACCCCAAGCAGCACTTCAATATTAACTCTTACTTAAAAATGTACACAATTCGCCTGGTTGCCAATTAAACTAAAGTGTTGCGCTTCTCCGGCCGCAGCATGCAGACAAACTTCAAACTGCAGCTGGATAAATACGCCCACACAGGCGCAAATATTGATAGTCTAACACAAAAGTTTTCTGCTTCAAAGTGGAACGCCTAACGCTTCCACCAAAGTCAATTTTCACCCAAGTCGACGTTAGTTAAAAAGTTAGCAACACGAAAAGCCAACGTGCACACAAAAATAAAAAAATATAAAAAAAAACGAGTGAGTGGGAGAAAGAAACGTAAATTTTTATCTCTGCGCCGCGCACTGCAAAAGGTTTCGAGTGCAAAATAAAGTTACTTTGGCAATGCGATGCATCAAACCGCAAAACAAGATAATTTCAACGGTAAATAAATCACAGCCACAGAGCCAAGTGTTGCAGGCAAAGGCAAATGGAGAACCGAGCGGCTGGGCGTGCAATCCCAGAAGTAGGCAACGAAAATCCAACCCAACCTTCCCAGCCCACACATAACTTTCGGGTGGGCCAAAGCTGAAAAATAGCATTAGCACCTAGAGCTCGCGCATGTTTCACAAAAAGCTGATTAGTGGCTATTGTTGTTGTAGTTGCTGTGTGTATATAGCCAGCCCGGCCACAATAAGGCATTTGCATAGTCGAAAAATTGCAGCAAGGACCAGGTGTTCGCGTAACCTTTTGTGTTACCTCAGCCGGGGATTGGCAGTCGAAATGAAAAGTGCGGCTTAGCTTGGCCCCAGGCTTACTTAGTGATGCTTCAACACTGTTTGGCACTTGAGTTGCATTGCTGCAAATCTAAATACTTGATGGAGTTTAGCTGCCGTTGCTGTGATGCACAAGATGGTGCCTGCCTTAAAGTAAAGAATTAACCTCAAGAATCCACGATGTAACAGCTGGTTCGGGTTAGTGGCTTAAAGGTTTGATTTGGTTAATTAACCGCAGGTGCCGCGGTTTCGGTTCGGCTCAGTGGCTTGCTCTTAATTTACTACCTAGTACTCGCAAGTGTTTTAGTGCACGGTTTCATTTGGAATGGATATTGTTTATTATCTAATGCCCTGCTTCACTACCTTTTCCAAAACGTCGGGTTGATACACTTTCATCGAAGTTATGACTCCTTTATCAAAAATTTCGCGTACTGGCGATGCAATGCTATCGATTTTGACTTCCGGACGGTGTGTCTCTTGCATGCAGTGAGTCCCAAGTCCCTTCTTATGAAATCCTTGCTAATATCCATCTCATGAGACTAACGTGTTTTTCTGCTTGCGCAGTGGATTTCGACGAACTCTATCTATCATGGTTTTGATGGCTTGTGGCGCTCGCACATTGTGCACGGTACGATACACAAAGTTTCGGTTGATTTCCAGTGGGCACAGAAACCGAAAGATTTCTCCTTTATCGTAGCCGCATTTTTGTAATGCAAATTACGACAACACGATTTTCGAGCGATTTTCCATGATGAAAAGCAGAAGGAATAGCTTCACTACGAAAGCACTATAAAAAAAAATCAATCAGTTCATGATTTTTCCAGAATTTCGCTTTTAAAATCGAGCTAAATTCGTTCTCAGATTGGTGCTATTATATGCGAGAAGAGCAAGCACATCTAAGAGAGTAGAGCTTTGAAACCGCTCTCACAATATCGTGTAGAGTGTGTGGTGAAATTAAAAGCGGAAAGCGCCAACAATTTTAGCATTCATGTTGCTTTGGAATTCCCAAGGAGTTATAGCATTGCTGGCATGCAAAGACGGCTGTTAAACTGTCAGTTGACAGGCAAAATCTGATGCTGCTTTGTGGTGCTGTGTGTTCCACGAGCCGGCTAAAGCTTGCTACATAGTTGGAACATTTTTTTCTATTAAATAATAAAAAGAAAATAAAGTAAACTTTGGTTAGGCCTAAGTTTGTATACCCTTGCAGCACGTTTTCTAACTAATTTGAAGGACATATCCACTGAAAACAAACTAGTTTTCTCAATAAGACTACTTTTCTGACTCTACTTTTGTATGACAGCTATACTATATAGATGTCCGACTTCGATCAAACTTAGTGTAATTATGGGAAAGCATAGCAAACTAAGAAATACAAAGATTGGAGGAGCAAAAAAGTTTTTCTTACTAAATCTAGTTTCTCGACCGATCTTTCATATGGCAGCCATAACCTATAGTCATCCGATTTTGACAAAACTTTTAAGGAATTGTGTGAAAGCTTATAAAATAAATATATATACCAATTTTAAAGAGGTTTACATTGAAAACAAAAAAGTTTTTTTAGTAAGACTATTTCTCTAACCTTACTTTTCTATGGCAGCTATACTATATAGATGTCCGATTTCGACCAAACTTGGCAGCATCATGGAGAAGCATAGAAAACTAGTAAATACTGAGTTTGGAGACGTTTGCATAGAAAACACAAAAGTTTTTCTCACTAAAACTAGTTTTTCGACCGATCGTTCCAATGGCAGCTATATGTTATAGTCATCCGATCCGGCCAGTTCCGACAAATGTGCGGCGTATTTGTACCATAAGACTTCGTGCAAAGTTTTGTGGCGATTGCTTTAAAACTGGCGGAGGAGATAGCATCGAAACAGACGGACAGACGGACGGACAGACGAACATGCGCTACTTTTCGTTACAAACATCTGGACAATATCAATATACCCTCTGCAATGGTATAAAAAACCAATTTTCAATTCTGTATTCTGAAAATGCATTATGCTCTTGATTCAAGAATGAGCAGTCTAAGAATTAAGAGTTGATAAACTTTAGTTGAGAATGTATCTTGGTTCAACTTGTTTTAAGCATTGAAGCTCTTCGAAAAAAAACGGAAAAAAACGCATAATTGGATGCAAAATTGCACTCATAAATCAAGAATTTGTATTCTTATCAAACTTCTTACACTAAACATTTTTGATTCAAGTAAGAAATTCTCTTTTTTATCTCTAAGTGTGCTGATAGCTCACT
Organism: Lordiphosa fenestrarum; assembly: GCA_035044985.1. Lineage (NCBI taxonomy): Eukaryota > Metazoa > Arthropoda > Insecta > Diptera > Drosophilidae > Lordiphosa > Lordiphosa fenestrarum. The sequence goes on from JAWNNO010002009.1 coordinate 137,005, forward strand.
TTTTCTTTAAGAAAAATAATTATTCATGCTTAATTTAAGCAGGTCAATAGCACAGAATTTCCCGATTTTGGTTATATTTTCTATCGCCATTATCAGAACTTTGTTTTGGACTCTGCCTTTAGGGGTGTCAACAAAGATCGTTGGATACAAAGGTATCATAAATGCTCAGATTGGATTAATTCTAAACAATTACTTTTATGAAAAAACGTTATGCAAGTTTCGCAAAGTTAAAGGACCAAACTTGAGTGGAAACAATGCCCAGCGGCATTACGAATTGCCTGACTGGCAAAGCAATAAATAAAATGGCCTTGCCAGCAAGGTGTCACACCCACAAACAAAGCCCCCTCTCTCTCTCTCTGTCTCTCTGTCAACCACTCGCTTTCTCTTTCTGTCTCCTTCGTTTGCTTACATGCAAGCATTTCGAACTGCAGCAGCTTAAGCCAAAGTTGAACTTTAAGTAGATGGCACCTTAAGTCGTTGCAGCTGCTGCCGCCGTAAGAGCTACCCAAAACCAAAAAACCAAACGTACAATATTACTCTATACAGACTGGAAGCAATCCTGCTCCCGCCTCCACCCACTTCTTCTGCATGCCTGCAAAAAAAAAAAAAACAGAGCCAAACTTTTCCATTATTTTTATCTTCTTCACATTTTCAAGTGGCAAAAACTTGGATGCTGTATGCAAAAATAAAAAGCCAACAAACAGTAAGAACAAAAACCCACCAAAAATTAAGTAAAAATTTTTGCATGCTAAGCAAAAGCTGATTTTCATACAGCCCAGCTCCCCTCGGCCCCCCTTTCGGGTAACACCAGTGTGATTGTTGTTGGCCCGCCCCTTGGCATTTTATTTAGTTTCTTATTTGTTCATACTTAAGTGTGTCGCCTGTATTGGTTTTATTTGCCAAACTTGTCGCTTGTCGTCTTCGAATCGAAGCCAGTCACTGATGCCCAGGACAATAACCAACACACACAAAGGGACACACACGCCCATCCATCCCCCCGACTGCCGCTGTGTAAGTAAGTTGTTGAGTAGATTAGGTTTTTCTAACGTTCGCCTGCCATTGTCTTTAAGTTCTTGCTGTCCTTTATGTGCGACCAGGTCCCCAGTGACCCTGTAAACTTCAAATTGCTACAACCGACAAAGCTCGTATCCTCAACAGGCAGGACAGTGGCCAGGTGTGGGGGTGAGTTGTGGCTTGCATGTGATGTGTGTCATTACACAATGGCAAGGCATTCGATCCAACTAAAGCTGTGGACAAACAAATTCGTACAACCAGTGGCAAGCTATTGTTTTGATCCAAGTCTATGTTTTGATAGTAAATTATATTTAGAAGAACAAACCGGATAAATGGTTTCAACATCAATTAAACCAAAGAAGAGGGCTGCCGGACGAAGGAAGCCTTCATTGGTCAAACGGTCGCAAGGAACACATACGGCGTGCCATGCTGATCAGTTGCGACTAACCTCTGCCCCCGTCTGCCATCATTGCATTCCAACAGCGTAGCATTATTACCAGAGGAATCGTTTTCATGTCGCCCTAATCAATTTGCAGACCACCAATGCTGCTCCCTGTGGTGTTGGTCGCAGTCTAAGCGATTTGATGCCTCTTTCATTTATAATTTGCCATAAAATGAGCACAAATTGGATCAGTTTACCAACCATTCACCCCACACAAAAAATGGCAAAGCAAATACACAGTTACAGCTGTCAACCTCCTGCAGCCAGAGTTCCATATCAACGGCCATGCCAAGTGCATTGTAATGACCGCCAAGGAGATGCGGAGCAGCTCTCTTGCTCAGCTGACAGCACTGTGGTTTCTGTCACGCGCATTGAATCTGAAACCAAAGCCAAAACCTCGGGTGCATTTCACTTGATGTCCTTTCCCACTTGTCGTCGGGCTGCTTAATGTCAACTCTTGGCGTTCTGTCTTAGTGCGGAATTTATGATGACGCTGACTCAACTCAATTCGTTGCCTCAGCATTTTTTGAAGCGGTCGCTAACAGCGATCAACTGACCAGCAAAGCATTTCAAATTTCGTGTACATTTTGCATATTTCAATGAGGAATTTCATTAATTTCGAGCGCAATTTTACAGAGTTGCTGACCAAACACTGCAGCCGGAGTTGGCTCATTACTTTTAGAGTCAAACAGTGGTTTGTTTTCTGAAAACTGGTGGCAAAAATGTGGACGATGGTTTCCTCGTGGGACATGTCTATGCTAAAAATATGAATTCAGTAAATTTTCTTTCATTTCATTGCTGATTCAGCTATCATTCAGCCGAACTGAAGGGTAATAATACAGGTTAGAAAGTTAGTCGTATGTTTGTACAGGGTGCGCCATATAAAGTGTCGGAATGGCAACACTGAATAACTTTGACATTTACCAACCGATTGTTTTTGTTAGACATGTTTTGGAAACATCAATCTAGTACAATTTTGACCATGGAACGCTTCACACCAAAACAACGTGTCGAAATAGTGATGCTGTCCATCGAAAATAATCGTTCAATTGTGCTAACAAATTTTGATGACCGATGAGGCCCATTTCACGCATTCTGGTGGTGTTAATAAGCAAAATTGTCGCATATGGGGCACGGAAAATCCACACCGCATCCATGAAATACCTTTACAAAACCAAAAAGTGACTGTTTGGGCCGGTATCAAAAAGAGGCGATTTTGACTGGCCACCCAGATCTCCAGATTTGACCGCCCCAGACTTCTTTTTGTGGTGCTATTTAAAAAGCAAGGTTTACGCCAGCGATCCACAGACCATTGAAGAGCTTAAGGCCAACATTCGTGCCGAAATCGCCACTTTATCGACTGAGACGCTCGAAAAAGTGATGGAAAATGCCACAAAAAGGGCACATTTTGTTGTGGCCAATAAAGGCGGCCACTTGATTGTTGTTGTGTTCAAAAAGTAGTCGAAATAAAGTGTACAGGACCAAATCAAAGGAACAAGATCAACATATAGCAATCGGTTGTTTGTTTTTATATTTATTCAGTGTTGCCATACCGACACTTTATGTGGCGCACCCTGTATCTGTTCACTTTTCAGTTAGATGCAAAAGGATAGTTTGAAAACTAGTCTTAGTTGCAAACAACTTTTTTGTTATCAATGGAAATGTCCTTAAAATGTACATTTATTTATTTGTGATGCTTTCACACAATTCTACAAAGTTTTGTCAAAATCGGATTGCTATAAAATATAGCTACAGTACGAATGATCGGTCGAAAAGGAAGTTCCATTGAGAAAAACTTCTTTGTTTTAGATGGAATCGACTTTAAATGATTCCACTGAGTTTGCTCGAAGTCAGATATATATATAGTATAGCTCCAATAGAAAAGTAAGGTCCGAAAAGTAGTCTTAGTTAGAAAAACGTGCTACAAGGGTATACAAATCTTCGGTAGATCCAAAGTTAACTTTTGTATTTCTATATGAGAGCTTCTTAGCAATCTTATCTTAAAGTGAGTTTGGCTTTTGATTCAAGAATTGTTCTCTTGATTTGAGAATGATTCATAGTTGTATCGGGTGATGAAACTCTTGAACTCCAGACATTCGGATCAAAAACTTTTCTGTTATCGGATCAAGAAATTTGCTCTCTTATCAAGAATTTTCATTCTAAGTGTCATTTGAACAATTTTGATACAAGTCTATAATTCTCTAGTTTTTCTCTGATTGAAATGGCCTTTTAAAAGAACCGAAAAATGTAAATAGTTTGCCATCTTTTTGCACGACTGAACTCTCAGCTGATCGATCGAACTATTTACACCTTCAAACTGGTGATGTTAAATCAAAATTAAAGATATTCTGAAAATGGAAATCAAGATTCAAAGCAAAACCCATTCCCAAAAGCCTCGAATCTCCAATTTCCAAATACTTTGCATTGCTAAATCATAGTTCAAGTTGGATTCATTTGTAACTGAACTCGGACCACAGTGCTACGCCTAACTGCACCACAGTTGGTTTTCTGTAATTTCAGATTTTGCTACTATCCTGCACTCCACTCCGGATTGTATACCTCAAAATACACACACATATATGTGTGTATATATTTTTGGGGCTTGGTGTGTGTGGCTGACCAGCCCCAGAGTCCAACATCAATGATGTTGTTTCCTTCGTATTTCGGTTTATTTATGCAGTCATGTGAGCCGCTGCTTGTTTACCAGACATTGCATTATATAATTTTAGTTTGCAAAATCAACATGTGGCAATGGCAGCTGGATGCAGCCACTACTCTGATGCGGCGGCTGGTCAAGCTGTGGCGGCTCGCGGCAATATTTTGTATGGCATATCGCAATCGCATGGCTCGTCATTATTGGGCTGCACACCCAAAGCCATTCACTGTGCGAGTGTGTGTGTGTGTGTGTGTATGAATGCATATTTTAAGCAAAGAGCCACAGTCCTGTCCCCCTATGTACAAAATGAATGAATTTGTTTAGTCGGCGCGCGTCGACTTTTTGAGGCCATTCAGGAACGGCCACCAAAAATTTCATATTCATAATTTAATTAAATTAACATTTTGTTGAATTATGCACTTACGTGAATACATTGGGTCGAGGCATAAGCATACATATATGGTCCAAAGGATTTGCACGCAAAATCATATTAAATGACGCCCAAGGCTTTTCCTAAATGGGAAAATATATTTGCAAAATATTTAGATGAGCGCTTTAAGTGCTGCAGACCAGAAAGCCCAGAGCCAAGTGGGTTAAATGCATAAATGGAAGGGCATAGAAATAATCCATGTATGTATGTATATATGGGAATGATGCGATGCCTGAGCAGATTATGGGACAAATTAGTTGGGTCAAGAGGTTTTTTTATTGGATTTGACTTAAATTTGTTTCTCGCCCGGGGCTCTGTACAAAAGTACACCGAGCGTTAGCCGCGAAAATTGTGTTAGTTTCAAGAATTTGTATATGCTGTTCCCATTTCAAATGGGAAAAGGGGGATCATAAAGTTGTGCGAATGTTTGTAACAGGGAGAAGAAAACATTTCCGACCACATAAAGTACCAGGGCTACAAACCCAAAAAATTTCGTGGATCTCCGGCTCGGGTTTGAACCAAAATTTACAAATGGTTCAGGTTCAGAATTTTGAGGTTCAAGGTTTTTGGGCCAATGTTTTGGTTCGAACCTTGGTTCAGCCAAGCTTTATACATGTTTATATAGTAAGGTGTGCGGAATGAAATACGAACATTTTTCTAAAGGTTCTCACAAGCTTTCCAGAAAGACGAGCACAAACCAAATTATAAAAGAAGTAAAGGTACTATTCCAGCATGTATTACACCAAAGATGAGCTTTCTAGATAACGCTCAGTAGTGACCATGGCGTTAAATGCAGCAGAGCGTCGAAATTTAATATGCAGATATTGCAACAACAACCCAAAGCAGACACAGAATGAAATATTTCAATATTTTTCGGCTATGGGATTCAAGGAAACTTTTATTTATAAAGTAATATCGGATGTAAAGAGTGGAAAAAATATGAAGAGAAAACCGGGCTCCGGAAAAAAATGCAACTTACAGCATTCTGAAGTAGGAGCCAAATTAAAGGCTGAAATTGTGAGACGCACAGCCAAATCATATCGTGCGCTGACTAAGAGCTATAATGTGAGCGACAAAACTTTAAAAAAATATATTACAGACATGGGAGTAATGAAATTAAAAAGAAAATCCGTGCCTACTGTTTCTAAAAGCAAAGAGAGACCATTAAACATCGGCTAAGTGCACTTTCCAGAAATCTGTTCTCTTCAAACTCATCCAAAATTTTCTATTGTGGATGACGAGACCTATTTCACAGTAGAGGGCCTCGAGTGGACACCTAAGTATTACTTCAAGCTTCCTAATACTCAACCACCTGTAAATGTTACTCAAATCAAAAAACCAAGTTTCCTAAAAAGGTTTTATTGTGGCTAGCAATAAGTGAACGTGGCATCAGCAAGCCCGTCATTTTCAAGGGAGGATTAGCCGTTAATGGGAAGACTTACAAAGACCATTGCCTTCCAGTGTTTAAACAATTTATAGATAAGCATCTTGCGAACGACAACACGGTCTTTTGGCCCGATTTAGCATCTGCTCACTATGCCAAAACAACACTAGAGGCGCTTGATGTATTAATTATACAATATGTACCCAAGTTCCAAAACCCTCCTAATGTACCCCAATTAAGGCCAATCGAAAAATTGTTGGCCAATTTGAAAAGAAAGGTCTTCAGCAAATTATATAAGCCCAAAAGCATCAATTGCTTGATCCTAAAAATTAAAAGGGAGCTGGCGAAAATCGATTCAAACGGAATTAAGGAGGTGATGCGCAAGGTTCCACAAAATATAAGGAAAGCTAATCGCTATGGTCATGAAATTTTTTTGTAAAAATAACTTAAAGTGTAAATAATACTATGTATAAAATTCAAGTTTCTCGGACATCAAATACATTTTCTACTAATCTTATAGCATTTGTTCGTATTTCATTCCGCACACCTTAATCGACCTAAAACCGACATAAACTGTTAGGGAATTGTCTCGATTTTGGGTTGGGATGGGATTCCACAATACTTTATATATGACCATCAAAGCAATGACAATGTGTTTCTACTTTTATAAAGTATTGTGACGAAACAAAAACTTCAAAGTTCTGGATACAGCCCTTAAAGCAAAATGTAATTTCGTAGTCCACATACGAAAAGTGTTTCTACAGTAATGCGGAAAATTCTATCAGGATAACAGAAGAAGTCACTGGGAAATATTTCAAATCTATAATTGTTGTTAAACCGAACAAAAATTTTCGTTTCGGAACGGGTTCAGGCTCAGTTTTAATACCTTAAGAGGTTCGGTTCAAGGTTCGGTTCGCAGTAATCTGAAAAATCGGAATTCCGGGTTTGCACCGCTTCGGTTGAAAACCGGTTTGCAGCTCTGGTATATACTTATATAGCAAAGTCCGGCTGTTCGTCCGTTCTGTCTGTATGAACACCTCGATTTCAGAGACAATAAGAGATAGAGCCACAAATCGGATGAAGATAGATGTACACCGTACGCAGATCAAGTTTATTTCAGATTCGGAAAATTCCCCTCCTCACCCTTTTATCCCCAAAAAAACCGTCAGATCCAAGATTTTCAAGTTAGAGCCTCGTGGTTGAGTATACATCAAGCTAGGCCCAATATCTATCTATTCTGAAAATACAATCAGATCGGACAAAAACACCGGAGCTATAAGCGAATCAATTGAGATTGTTGGGCCAGAACCGCTCAAAGGACAAAATAATGTTGTCTACTTTCAGGATGACCCTCTAATAGCACTTACAAAAGCCGGTTACATTCCAATTCAAAAATTTAAAAACAAACAAGAAAGATAGTCGGTCAAGCCCGACTATAACATACTCTGTACCATAGAAATTATGCACTCAGCATAAATTTTGATGCTGCAGCAGCAGCTGAAAGCAGCGCTGCTATTGCACTGCAGCAGCGAACAATCTGTTGAGCATAACTCGACAACCGTTCATCCTATCTTAACCATTCCCTTGGCGGATCGATAAGTTATCCCGATTACTAAATATGTCCAAAAGGAACGAACCATCTATCTTTATAACTGTGGGAGATATTACGTTTTTCCTAAATTGCCGTGGCGGGAGGGGCGTGGCTAAAATTGAGAATAAACTTGATCTGCCTGCAGACATAAGAAGCATATATCCCATACATGTCAAACCTCCATCTCTTACCATCTCTGAGATCTGTGCGTTCATAAGGACAGACAGACGGACATGGCTATATTGACTCGACTGTCGATGCTGATCAAGAATATATATACTTTATGGGCTGTTACATACTTTTGCACAAACTTAATATACCCTATGTACCTACGGTACGGACTGCAGCGGCCTTACTTGTTAATTACTGCAACCTAAACGTCTGCAGTTCAGAATGGGAATCGATTTGAGACATGAGGAGAGTATTTTTGAGCATTTCAGCGTCCATGTCAGCAAGACTAAGCAAACTTTACTTTAAGAAAACCCATAACATCACTTACTCTTAATAATTCCCTTATTCTAAATTAACATTTCAGCCCAAAGCCGCCCAGGTTACCAAAATTAATTACATTTTCTTGTGATATCATAAGATAAACCAGAACGTGACTCGTTTTTCTTTTTTTTTCTGCTTAAAGGATCTACCTCATTAACTGAAAGTTTTGTGTTTTCTTTAAGCGAGCATCTTTTCTTGTGTCTGGAGTTCAAACTTGTTGCCCCTTGTTAGAAGTTTGCAGCCTCCGGGCGATGCCTCATTATTACGAAATTTTAGCAACCATCTAAAGCTTAAAGTTTGATTTATTTACACATACGCTTTGACCGAAACGGGGGTGGAGGGGACTTGTTTTGCTGGCAACTAACAAGTTGCAAATTAAGCTAAAATGTGTATTTTACCAAAAGTGCATGGGGCAGGGGTGTTGAGTCACAACTTGGCCAGACACTTGCATACATACAAATACATATGTACATATGCATGTGCACGAGCATAAAAACCGCAGAACCAAACGCACTAACAAGCAGCAGTAATCAGCAGTAACAACAGGCAAAACAAAAAAACAAAACGAAAGTCAGTCAGTGGGTGTTGGCCGAGAGAGCACCACATGCGGCACACAGGAAATTACAAGCTCAGGAGCTTAAACAATGGCCGAGAGTCTGCCAAGCTGCTCGTCATCATCAGCAGCGAGGACACCCCGAAGGCTATTGACCCAATTTCTGGGCAAACAATGGAACCGGCAAAAAGAAGAAATTCCCTGCCAAAAAATAGAGCTTTAGCCAAAAACCACTTGAAATTTTGTACAAGTCGGGATCTGGCCTCTGGGCAGTGTGCCAAATGCTTGGCCATGGGCAATGTGTTTACCACATGAACAGCGACGCCCGCCCGGCAAAATAAGTGAAAGTTTATTACTTACAACTTCTCGCAGGCACCGCATTCCAGCCAAGAAAATCAATAAAATGCAATTGGAAACCAAATGACCCATATAACCCAAGGAGCCACCAAGCAGGCAAGCTCGCAAGCAGCAAGCTCGCCTGCGGCTGAGCGTAATTGTGCCAAATTATAAATTATTTCGAATTTGCCAGGGCGCAAACGAGTTTGCTGTGTGGGTCAGGGGCAGCGGCGAGTGCGGGATGGGGATACTTACTCAGTGCCTGCAATTAATTTGCTGCAGCGCCCAATTGAATGCCAGATCAGGGGCGAGTGGGCGTGGGCCAAAGGCTAAGCGCATAATTTAAATTTCTAATTAACAGTCAAATAAATTGTGCCAGCTGCCAGCGTTGCGGCAATTGAGCCATGCCAAGAGATTTTATGGCCCGAAATGCTCATTAAATTAACGGCAAATTTGCTGCCGTTAGACAAATGCATCGGCGGCGCCAAGGTGCAGCAGGAATCTGCTTTGGCTTCTTTCTTCCCATTAACGAGAAGCCGTAAAATGTTGATTGCTTTCGTGTCGAGTGCGCCAGTGGTTTTTCTTTTAATTATTTGTTTAACCAATGAAGTGATTACAATTAATCCATAGCATACTTATTGGGGAGCGAGCAGTTTGTAGATTGAAAAAAGGCTAGACTATTTCAATCGACAGAGTCCCAGCTATTTCTTGATTTTATCATCTGTCGGGGCAATACACCGAAGCCGAATGGGCAAGCCAATACGATCTCAGTGGTTTTTTCTTCGTAATTATACCCGTTACTCGTAGAGTAAAAAGGGTATACTAAAGTCGTGCAAATGTATGTAACAGGCAGAAGGAAGCATCTCCGATATCATAAAGTATATATATTCTTCATCAGCATCAACAGCCGAGTCGATATAGCCATGTCCGTCTGTCCGTCCGTCCGTCCGTCCGTCCGTCCGTCCGTCCGTCCGTCCGTCCGTCCGTCCGTCCGTCTGTATGAACACCTAGATCTCAGAGACTAGAAGAGCTAGAGCAACCAAATTTTATACGTAAGCTAGTATTGTCTGTAGGTAGATCAAGTTTGTTTCAAATTTTGGCCACGCCCCCTCGCGCCCCCGCAATAAAAAATATTGAATTACTCCCACAATTTTTAAGATATCGAGCTCAGATTTTGCAGTGTCTAGTCTATGTGGCCAATATCTACAATCTCAAAAATTTTCAAAAGGATCGAATAATAAATGGCCGAGTTAATAAAATGTTGCATACTTATCCGAGTTGAGCTGAGTAACGGGTATTTCGAAGTCGGGCAGGGCCGACTTTAACTTACGCTCTCGTTTTTTGTGAGTTTGCCTTAAAAAAAGGGATCAAAAGGGGAATTCGAGCTGGAACGGTGAATTTGTATATTTTTCAAAATTTTAGGTCGATTTTCTACAGAAATTTTTGTATGTATTCTTAGGCAGAATTTCTCAGCAGGCCGAATATCAGCTGTCCCTTTTATATTCCGACAGCAGGGAATTCGAACTTAACAATTGCAGGCGGTGTCCGTTTTATATTTTTTGTAATTTTTTGGTCTATTTTATTCTACATAAATTTTTCCATATTTTAGGGTAAATTTCTAAAGAATTTTTCTAAATTTAAGAAATGTTTTTTTCCCAAAACAAGCTGTAGCCCTATTCAAGGAACTCATATAATTAAAGCAGCGATGGGCACCAAATGTCTCAAAAACCAATCATCGAAAAGGAATAAAACTGATTACATTCCCAATAAACTGCTTAAATTTTATTGTTTCGGAAAGCGACGGTAATGCATCCAATTCTATTTAAATTATCCGGGTGTGGTGCAGGTGGTAGAGTGTGCCTGGGGCAAAATGATTCTGAACTAACTGAATAAATAAAGGTACACAAGGGGCCGCTTTTATCTGTCGAGATTTGTCACAGTGATTGGCCAATACTTTAACAGAAATCCAAAGGAACCATAAAGGACTAAATTTTAGGACATACCAATCCTAATAGCTTATCCACTTTTTGGCATACAAAATAATATTCCTAATTTATTGGTAAGTGAATATCATCAAACTTCAAATGGGGCAAACAGTATTTGTTCATCATCATGTTGATTTTGAAGGCATAAGGAGGAGTCGAGTTATTTTTGTATAAAAAACTATCACAATGTAATTGTTAGACAGAAATTTAAGAAGGTTAAGATAAAGCAACGAGAGCGAAAGTTAATGTCGGCCCTATCCGACTTAAATATACCATCAGGGAAAGAATTTTTTAATGGATATCCATTATGTTAATTAACAGAAGATTAACATTAATGTGTATATATTAACATGGTTAGGTTAGGTTAGGTTAAATAGGCTGCTCGGCAGAGGCCGAGTTCACCCAGAGGCCTTTTGGCCCATTGTAATGCCAATTAGGGGGGTGGGGTTTGGCAGGGGAGGAGGTAGTGGGGATTGACGGTCAGATTCTGCGCAAACTCTCTATTTAAACCATTTTGAGGAATCCACAAAAAGAGCCAGGTTTTCTAGGGGCACATTTGCCAGACTGCCCAGGTCTTCAAAGAATGGTTGCCCAGATGCTGGGTGCGTTTCCTAAGAAGTGCAGGGCAGTCGCATAGAAGGTGATGGATGCTTTCTATTTCCACCTCGCTCCCACAGCTACGGCAGAAGTCATGGTGGGGCACGCGCATCCTGGTGGCCATTTGACCGATGGTGCAGTGCCCCGTTATGACTCCTACCATAGTTCTCATCCCGTTCTTGCTAAAGTGTAGGAGTTGGGAAGTTCTTTTAGGTGAGTATCTTGGCCAGAGTAATCGGGAGATGTGACAACCGTGTGCGAGGTCCCATTGTCGTTCTGCCCTATTTCTGGCCCTCCACTTTAATTCCGTCATGATGTCCTGCAGGGGTCTTTGAATGTCCATTACCGCTTGCGTCGCCGGCAGCGCTGAGCCGTTCCTAGCGCACTCGTCTGCTCCCTCGTTGCCCGGTATGCCTGCTTTGACCAGGTACCCAGACGAGGGTGATAGAGTGCTGTTGGATTTGGTTCAGTGCTGTCGCCGTGCTACGGACTAGGACGCTCTTTGTGGCGTTTGATGACAGAGCCTTAATAGCCGCCTGGCTGTCGACCAAGATTGAAATGTTCCTTGGAGTTTCATCCAAGGTGTATATCGACTTAGCCGCCTGCCAGATAGCATAAATCTCTGCCTGGAAAACGGTACACCAGTTTGGTAGACGGAATGAGAGCTGTGTCGCAAGTTCTTCGGAGAAGATGCCTGCTCCTGTGCCGTCTTCCGTTTTTAAACCGTCTGTATAGATGGATAGCTCGTTCTCCCTGATGGTAGTGTCTTGCTTCCATTCCTCTCTCTCCGGGAACCGTGTTCCAAAGTTGTCGTTCCGTTTCTGAACTGGTATGCAGTATATTAACATTATGTTAGCAGATTTCGCAAATATAGAACAAAAGATGTGTTGCATCAGCAGAAAATATCAGATATCGATATTTTTGTGGCATAATTTGATATTCATTTAAAGCTGAGTTAATCGTTGATTGAAGCCGAGAACCAAATATGTACTGGCGAATTGCTTTTCAAATACTTCTCAAATCTTCTAAGCAAGGGCACTGGCTTCGGTTCGGACTCTTAATCAATTCCGGTTTGGTATGCTTAAAATGATTTCCCATTGCTTAGTGTTTCTCCCTTTACATCCCTGCCAAAAATTCAAGCAATTTGTTCTTGTAAGTACATGGACAAACGCTACGTTTTATTCTCTTCACTCCGGCACACGCGAGAAGCAAAAACTGCTCGTTCGATACTTTCTCCCAGTTAACATCACTTGATTGGCTTCTAAATGCATTGCTAAATCCTTTGCTCAAATTGCCATATGCATGCATGTGTGTGGCTTGTCTTTGCTTGTTACAATTGTTGCATTGTTTTCGTGTAATAAAATTAAACTTATGCACTTTCGAGTTACGAATTGCCCCAGGGGGGAAATGGGTGTGTGCATTTGTTAAGTGGCAAAAGATTGAAATGAGAGCAAATACAGGCGAGCTGATGTGCAGCTTATTGGTTGCTCCCCGGCGCGTTTGTGTGTGTGTGTGTGTGTGTGTGTGCAAGTGAAATGAAATGGAATGAATTGCTTGCCAGTTGTTGCAACCAGCTGAGGGCGTCTGCTCCTTACTGGTGAGGGTTTACCATACGACAGATCAAGTTAAAAGGGGCGCCAACGCAATTTGCTGGAGGTCAGCTTTCCTGCCATTTCGTTGATAACTTATGCCATTCAGCAAATGAAGTTGACTTGGATGCCCCATATCAGCTCGCTTGGTAAAATAGCTCGGACCATATTACAATATGACACGTGTGCCAAGGCCAGCAGCCGCCTGTCAATTACCTAATTGAAAGTCAAGACTTCCAATGCCGACTCCCAGCCTCTCCAGGGGCAGTGTGCGCTGCTGCATACGCTTATACGCTCCAATTCAAGCCTTGCTCGTAGCCAAACCTTTTGCCATTTCAATTTAGTCTTTGACATTCTCCCTCTGTGTCAAATGCAAATTGAAAAATCATCGTACCCAGCCAGGGCACCAAATGAAATCAACAACAGAGCAGCCGAAGCAGCCGGAAGCGTTTTGCCTGACGCCCAAACTAATATTGAGGCAGGCGCGCAGCGAACGGCTTCCGCCAGGCGCCGGCAACATACTCGAGCTCCCGCACTATTGGGCCGAGGAGCCAAGTGCCTTAAGCGGGAACGGGAGTCGCATTTTTTTGGCACGCAAAAGCGTACAAAGTTTTGGCACTCGCGTTGTTGTTGTTGCTGTTGTTGTTGTCGTTGCCAAAAAGTTGCTTGTTAAACAGCGGAAACGGAAACGCCAACAGTCGCACAAAGGCAGCTCTGGGTAGTCAGAGGGGTGGCGGTGGCAGCATTTTGAAAAGTGTAAATCAAACTAATTGAATGTTTTTGCTGAGCGCACAGCCGGTGCCAAAGACATGGACCTGGTGTGGAAAAACAAACGCCAAGGCTACTTGCTCCAACACATTGATAAGGAATTCAATTCCATTTGCTGCACAGCCAGCCAGTCATGATCCTGGCGAACGCGTAACAGTAATGTGATGGATTGGTAATTGATGGAGAATATGACAACTGAGCGTTGCCTTTGCGCTGGTATCTTCTTGTAGTTTACTTCACTGCATGGCTCCATAATCGAGATTGGAAGCGCACAGAAAAAAGAGAACCCTTTAGAAATGCAGCAATTTGCTTGAATGGTAATTAGAGGAGCAACTGTTATCCAAATGAGTGGCCTTGTTTGGTATTGTCTATGGCAGCTTTTTGAAATGGTCATCTGAATATGCTGTAAGCTCTTAACTCCAACCAGTTTGAATCCATTCATTAATGGGAACCCGCTGAAAGCCGGCTTAAAACCTAAAAATGAATTTGACAAAATACAAAAATGGAGATATTAAGTCTTTTGCCTCTTTTTAAGCTCTCGCCTCCCCCCAAGTCCATGAATTTAAGCACTCAACGGTGTAAAGGGCGTAAAAATGCCCAATAACCTTTAAAAGTTGAATGATCCCTCTGTTTTCTCACGCTATTTGCTTTCGCTTTGACATCCGTTTGTTTGGGTTAAAGCCGATGGCCACTTCATTTATTTCAGGCTCCATTGCTTTGGTGGATGTGTCACGGAAGGGACAAATCAAACGCACCCGGCCACTAGGGTGGCCATGGAAACAAGCGTCTCGTGCCTTGTTTTTATTCAATTACCAGTTTGAATTCATTCCAGACCGCACTTGGACATAAGCAGCTGCAGTCGTCGTCTTCTTGTTTCATTTTATTGTAATTCAAGTTTAAGTTTTAAATTGTTTGGAAGCCGTAAAAAGTTTATCAAGTGTAAACGGAAAGGCGAAGCAATTCAGTCTCTGACTTTTGGCAGTCAGTGTTAATTGTTTTGGGTCAAACTAGGCTTTAAGTTTGCTCAAGAGAAAAAAGGGAACAAATGCGAAAATGGTGCCACATTTCAATGAACTAAGCTCTGTGGACTTCACTCAAGGCAAAAAAAAAAGTAATACCAAACAATGGCCATACAGACAGACACGCACACACGTTCGCACAGCAAATAAATCAATTGGCTTTGACTAAAACGTTTGAAATTGATTTCAAGTTCTTTGGCCCATTGTTTTTATATGCAACAAAGGGACAATTTTTCATTTCCAACGACGACAACAATAAAAACAACAGCCACACACTCACACACACACACACACACATGTGTTCCGAGCCCTGTGCATGTAAATTGGTCGCATTGTTTTATGAGCTCCCGACCAGGCTAGGCTCGGAACGCCTTTTGTTCTTCCTGCTCCTGGCTTTGCCCTTGGCCCGTTGGCCACTGGCCATTGATTGTCAATTCAGTTTAAGCGCCGGCCATAAATTTAACAAATGAGCAGAGGCGGCCGCTGTCCAATTCTTCCTAATTTAGTGAATTTCACGAAAAACAATTTTCCAATTGTTTAAAAGCCACAGAAGACGCCGCCGCCCAAAATAGCATTCAGATAAATGGCTTACAATTTGAAATCAAACTACTTCAGAATCTGTAGATATTTGGAGAGAGCTGCCATGATTAATATCAACGCATTGCTGGCTTGGGCTGGATAGAGAAGTGAATCCAAATCCAATATGTAACTTGAGGAGTGGAGGTGATGATTAAACTATGAGAAGTTGTAGCATGAGAGATACTAACTGCTGCTTAACCAATTGAGCCAAGTAAGGAAATCACAACTTATCTGTCTTAATTCCACCAGCAACAGGCTGAACTATATACGATGTACAAGCCCTAACCACTTTAAATTCGTACACCATGCATTTTCAACTAAGGGCTTCTTTCAGAAGCCAACTTTTTTATGATAATGGCAGCTGTACCAACATGTTTATGTCATTCTGAAAGGTTGATTAAATGTCTTTTATTTCATATATAATAAGTAACAAAAACTTAGGAAATTCGCACAGCAGCTTATTTTCTTTTTTAATACTGAGTAACGTTTCCCTTATTTATTATAACTGCTTCAATTCGGTATTCACTGAAGTTACCAAGTTTTGACACTCTTCAGAAGTAATGGAGTTCCAAATTTCCTCAATTTTTGACTTTAAGACGCTTAAAGTGCGCTGTGACTCATTTCTGAGCTTTCTTTTCATTAATGCCCAGAGACTTTTAATGGGCTTGATGATGGCCAACCAAGAACGTCAATTCGATTTCCTTGAAGCCCAGCCTTGGTCTTTTTAGCGGTATGTGGTGTTGCAGCAACCTGCTGAAAGATATATTCACCACAATCAGCTAGCTTTTGTGCTACTGGTATGAGATGATTTTGTAGAATGTTGACGTATTTTTATACTCTGTACCGTAAGTACATAGCGTATTATAAGTTTGTGCAAAAGTATGTAACATCCAGAAGGAAGCATCTCCGACCCCATAAAGTATATATATTCTTGATCAGCATCAACAGCCGAGTCGATATAGCCATGTCCGTCTGTCCGTCTGTCCGTCTGTCTGTCCGTATGAACGCACAGATCTCAGAGATGGTAAGAGATAGATTTTTGACGTGTATGGGACATATGCTTCTTATGTCTGCAGGCAGATCAAGTTTATTTTCAATTTTGGCCACGCCCCCTCCCGCCCCCGCAATTTAGAAAAAACGTCATATCTCCCACAGTTTTGAAGATAGATGGCTTGTTCCTTCTGGACATATTTAGTTATTAGAATAACTTATCGATCCGCCAAAGGAATGAAGAAGATCGGATGAACGGTTTTCGAGTTATGATCAAAAGACAAAATTTCTTGGTACAGAGTATGTTATAGTCGGGCTTGACCGACTTTCATTCTTGTTCAGCATTAACTGTTCCATCTATAAAGTGAAGCTCCCCTACACCTTTTGCAGACATATAGTACATCCCCACACCATTACACTCGCTGGAAACTTTACTGCTTAAGACAGTCTCTATAAAATGCCTCCGTCTTTTTTCGTATTACTCGTTTTCTATAGCATAATCTCCGACACTCAAATCCAATTTAGATTCATCGCTAAATATGATCGTGTTCCACTGTCTTTGTACCCAGTTCCTTCTTTGTTTTGCCCATTGCAAATGTCCGTCATGTCCGTATGTCCGTATGAAAGCACAGATCTCAGAGATGGTAAGAGATAGAGGTTTGACATGTATGGAACATATGCTTCTTATGTCTGCAGGCAGATCAAGTTTATTTTCAATTTTGGCCACGCCCCCTCCTGCCCCCGCAATATGGAAAAAACGTCATATCTCCCACAGTTTTAAAGATAGATGGTTCGTTACTTCTAGACA
Organism: Lordiphosa fenestrarum; assembly: GCA_035044985.1. NCBI lineage: Eukaryota > Metazoa > Arthropoda > Insecta > Diptera > Drosophilidae > Lordiphosa > Lordiphosa fenestrarum. The sequence continues at coordinate 154,238 of JAWNNO010002009.1, forward strand.
TATTTAGTAATCGGGATGATAACTTATCGATCCGCCATGGTGAAGATCGGATAAACTGTTTTCGAGTTATGATCAAAAGACTGTTCGCTGCTGCAGCGCAATAGCAGCGCTGCTTTCAGCTGCTACTGCAGCATCAAAATTTATGCTGAGTGTATAATTTCGTTGGTACAGAGTATGTTATAGTCAGGCTTGCCCGACTTTCTTTCTGGTTTTTATACTCTGTACCGAAGGTACATAGAGTATTATAAGTTTGTGCAAAAGTATGTAACATCCAGAAGGAAGCATCTCCGACCCCATAAAGTATATATATTCTTGATCAGCATCAACAGCCGAGTCGATATAGCCATGTCCGTCTGTCCGTCTGTCCGTCCGTCCGTCTGTCCGTCTGTCTGTCTGTCCGTATGAACGCACAGATCTCAGAGATGGTAAGAGATAGAGGTTTGACATGTATGGGACATATGCTTCTTATGTCTGCAGGCAGATCAAGTTTATTTTCAATTTTGGCCACGCCCCCTCCCGCCCCCGCAATTTAGAAAAAACGTCATATCTCCCACAGTTTTGAAGATAGATGGCTTGTTCCTTCTGGACATATTTAGTTATTAGGATAACTTATCGATCCGCCAAAGAAATGAAGAAGATCGGATGAACGGTTTTCGAGTTATGATCAAAAGACAAATTTTCTTGGTACAGAGTATGTTATAGTCAGGCTTGCCCGACTTTCTTTCTGGTTTTTATTCTAGCAGACAAAGCCCTTTTATCGCGAGGAGTTATTTTCGAAACTCGACCTCTTTGTGCAACATTATTGGTATTATTCCCATTCTTTTTCAAATTTTGTACAATACTTTGTACTGTTGATCTAGGAAGATTAACATCGTTTGATATATCCCTATAGCTCTTGCCAGAATTGAACTTATAAGTAATTAACCGCCGAATTTCTTCACAAACTGGCCTTCCACGTGCCATCGAGAAAAACGTAGTCTAATGTTGCTCATTTCTCTTCTCGGTATTCCAAATAACAGTTCTTCACCTTGCTGGTTTACAGTTATGTTTTTCCAGTTTGTTTTGATAAGTCAAATCAGCTGTACGAATTAAAAATGGTCGATATAATATCGTACAGCAATGGGGTGGTTTCATATAATTTGAATTTATAAAATGTTTTAACTAATTTGTATTAAATATTATATTTAAAATAATATATTATTAAACAACCTTTCAGAAAAATATAAACAAGTTAGTGCAGCTACCATTAACTCAGAAAATGTGCTACTAAAAGTTGCACTTAGCTGAAAATGCATGGTGTATGAATCAAAAGTGGTTAGGGCTTGTATAAGAGTGGGAGTGAGATATGTTAAGATTCGTTATGCAAGACGTGTACGTGTTGCTCGTAATCTATTTTGTCCGCGAATTAAGTGCTAGAGCCATCCGGAGATGTGTATATGGACATTATTTATATGAAAAAAAGTAAAAACAAATTTCGGTTGACTGAGCTCACATAGACGCACCATTATAACAATACTAGCTCTCATACAACACGAGGTACAGACAATGGAGTTAGTGCACCTGAAAAAAAAACCATTGTCAAACAATGACAACCACCAGAACAAATTAAAATGAAATGGATTTTAAGGGGTGCTTTGAGCTTGTATTTGTACTTGTAGATGTTTTAAAAATCCAACTATGAAAGATTCGTTTTATTTAGTTTCGGAAATTTGCTACTGGCTAGAGACGAGTGACGTCCCAACTCTGTAAATGGCGTTTGGACTTCAAATGTTTGGTCATGTCACACACACACACACGTTCAGTTTAGGTTTGCAATTTGCTGAGCAAAACATATTGATTACGCATACGCCAAGTGAGCCGATGAAATCGTTCGCTGCTTTGACAAGCGCATCGAATGGCCATAAATAAAAGTAAACTCGTCAGCCAGTCGTCACTCAATTGGGAGATGAATTCATTGCCTGTTTGCATTTCATGGTTTTGGCTAAGCCTAACCCCCAGCTTAGGTGTGGGTTTTCCCCTATGCCAGGATTGTCGTATAAATGTTAGATATCCAGAAAATGGTCTGGACTTTTTGGAATTTCCCAAGCACTTAAAAATTGTGCGAGTCATACACGAATACAAAAGGGTGACTTTGAACCACAAAAGACGGTCCGATGACTACAGCTTTATAGTTAAACTCAAAATTGGAAATTCGACTCGCTGCAGTGGAGCGTTGATAGCGCCACGTCTAGTGATCAGTTCGAGCAGCTGCCTTACCAAAACAGATATCAATCAGCTTCAGGTGCTTTCCAGTGGAGGCCCGACTCTGGCTGTGAGCCAGCTTCAACACTCCGAAAGGTATTCAGAGCTAAGCCTGCTAACCCTTAAGACAGCCGCGAATGGGCGACCTATCGAATTGTGTAAACAACCACTTCAAATGGGCAGCAACGCCACCATGCTGATGGCCAGTCCAGATTTGACCTACTATGGACGCAGGCGAACTCAGCTTATCTCTAATGAGCACTGCAAGGCCAGTTACTTAAACGATGAGTCAGTGTACATTACCCACAATATGTGGTGCCTAAGGAACTCATTGAAGGCTGAAAAATGTGCCACTATTGGAGGGGATGCTCTCTTGGTAGCCGGCCAGCTTTGTGGTCTGAACGTGTATGGGTCGAGGTGTCGCCCGGGTGCTTTGAATGCTGATCTTTATGTTAATCTTAGCAAAATGAGGTCATTTATACAAGATCTTTTACTTCAAATAAAAAAAAACGCTAGTCCAAATAAGTACTCACTAGTAGTGCATATTATAGGTTTATCCAACTTCAGTTCATATATACAATCATAAACGAAAAACAAAGACTTTGTACTTGCATTAGGTACAAACTGTATAATTAATAAGGTAAGTACGAAAATACTTGAATCAAGTACAGGATTCTTATATTAAGTATGATTTTTATAGTCCCGAAATGCATGATTTTCAACTGTTTCGGTATATTTTAAGAACATTTCGAATTATTTTAAAAGGATTAAAATCCTTTTATAATGTTTCGTTCTTTATTTACGCACGATTCACACTTCAAATTTTAAGTACAAAACGGTTTAAATTCTATACCGTTTGGTCTAGAACGGCGGCATCTACTTAAAAATTCTTGGTATCTATATCTAGATTGTAGTCTCGAAAACCTGACGACAATTCAGGACAAAAATGGTTTAAACTTGACTTCAAGATGAAAAAATCTTATATTTAGTTGTAAAAAGGAAATAAAAGAAAAAATAAAAAATTGTATTTCATATGTACAATTTTGCTTTTTTTATACTTCGTTCATTTTCCTGTTTCTATTATTATTTCCTGTTATAATCTTCCCCAGTCAGAGATTTGAACTCGGTACTTCGCACAGTGGGATATTTAGCCGATTGATGGCTCACGGCTACCGAGCTGTGGCTGTCAGCTCAGAACCGAGTGCTGTGACTCACGAGCCGAGAGCCGGTTGATGGCACACGGCACCCGAGCTGTGGCCCGGGTGTGCTCCCGGCTCGCGATGGGACACGATAAATCCTGAAACTAAGATTTTCAATCTCATTGTAAGTTTTTATACTCTGTACAGTAGGTACATAGAGTATTATAAGTTTGTGAAAAAGTATGTAACATCCAGAAGGAAGCATCTCCGACCCCACGAAGTATATATTCTTGATCAGCATCAACAGCCGTGTCATGTTCGTCTGTCCGTCTCTCCGTCTCTCAGTCCGTATGAACGCACAGATCTCAGAGATGGTAAGAGATAGAGGTTTGACAAGTATGGGACATTTGCTTCTTATGTCTGCAGGCAGATCAAGTTTGTTTTCCATTTTGGCCACGCCCCCTCCCGCCCCCGCAATTTAGAAAAAACGTCATATCTGCCACTGTTTTAAATATATATGGTTTGTTTCTTCTGGACATATTTAGTTAGCAGGATAACTTATCGTTCCGCCAAAGGAATGGAAAAGATCGGATTAACGGTTTTCGAGTTATGTTCAAAAGACTGTTCGCTGCTGCAGCGTCAAAATTTATGCTGAGCGTATAATTTTCTTGGTACAGAGTATGTTATAGTCTGGCTTGACCGACTTTCTATCTTGTTTTAAACTATTTTTGTTTTTATACCCTTGCAAAGGGTATTATAATTTTGCCCAGAAGTTTGCAACGCATAGAAATATTCATTTCCGACCCCATAAACTATATATATATTCTTGATCAGGGTGACGAGCTGAGTCGATTGAGCTTTGTCCGTCAGTCTGTCCGTCTGTCTGTCTGTCTGTTTCTACGCGAACTAGTCTCTCAGTTTTAAAGCTATCGAGCTGAAATTTTGCACAGAGTCTTCTTTTTGCTGCACACTACTAATACGTCGAAACCGACCGGATCGGATGACTATATCTTATAGCTCCCATAGGAACAATCGGTCGGAAAACTAGTTTTAGTTTTCTTTTCAATGGAAACGTCTCCAAATTTTGTAATCGTAGGTTTTTTATGTTTTTTTATAATCCTACTAATTTTTATTAAAATCGGACAACTATATGGTATAGCTGCCATACAAAAGATAGGTCTGAAAGACAGTCTTAGTTTAAAAAACTTTTTTGTTTTTTATGGTAGCATCCTGCAATTTTGTATTTGTTTGTTTCACATGCATTCTCACAATTCTACAAATTTTTGGCCAAATCGGATGACTATATCATATAGCTCCCATACGAACGATCGGTCGGAAAATGGGAAAAAGTATTTTTTGAAAATATTTAAGCGAGCACTTGCAAGGGTATAAAAACTTCGGCACAGACGAAGTTAGCTTGGCTTTCTCGTTTTAAGTTACAATCCTCTTGAAAAAGAGATTTGAAATCTTGCTTATAGATTGTTTGATTTCTCAGTGTGGACATGCTTGCCACACATCCGAATAACTTCGCTAAATTTAAGTTCTTTATGCAAACTTTTCCGTTGCTTTTCCCCCTTGGGGTGGAATTTTTCAAAACCCCGTCTTAGTTCCGACTTTTACCACTAATGGAAACTACTGTTAAAATTTCAGCCTTCTATCTCTTACTGTTTAGGCTGTGCTTAGTTTGCCAATTAGTCTGTGAATCAGTCAGAACAAACTCTTTTAAAGGGCATAGCCGAATAAGCCTGGCAAAAGTGCCCCAGGAGATTTTTGAATATTTTGAATCAGGGACTGTAGCTATTATCTTGGAGGGTATGGACATCAAATTTCAAGTCACTAAGGTCTATTGGTTGACGAGTTATATGCAGAACTACTTAAACATAAATAATGAAATATCTGGTCCTATATCCCTTTTTATCATGCAACGTTGACTGAAAATGAATAAGATTTAACGTACTTATCCATTACAAAATTCATGAATTTGTACTCCCATTTCTTTGGTCCGAAAATCGTGGTCAAAGTTTTCAAAATTTAAAATGACCACTTTCCAGATTTGACAATACCACGGAATTTTTACAGCTGATGTATCTTTTAACCATCTAAATAATACCAAAAACTCAGATTTTTTTAAGTGGTGCAACAATGTCAAATAAACAAAAAACATACGAATATATACATTTGGGTTGTTAATTTATTTTAGTCCTCATCGCTGTTTTCGTTTATAATGGTACATACACCAGTTGATTTAAATTTATTGGTCAGCATCTCGGCAGGCTTAATGATCCTTTGCATTTAATACAATCATAGCCTACTCTTCATGCATACGGGCCGGGCTTCTGTATATCGACTCGGCTAATTAAGAATATAAATTTATTATCCATTTTTTGTACTAGTGTAAACATCAGCGTGAAATATGAAATGTACCCTGACCGATAGCCATGGTTAATTCTTTCCACTGGTCGAGATTTAGGAGTTAAGCCAACCAGTTTCTAGCTTATTATGCAGCCCCAGCATCTGCTGCACGTACTCTCATTGGCCTCACTTCTTGTGTCAGTTGAAGCTACCAACAAAGTTGCCCAGTATATGGTTGGCCAAGTGCCGAATCCTGGTCAACCATATCAGATAGTGCGCGTCATCGAATACCTAGTGCCTTACCCCTACAAGAAGGCTTCAGCCAGAACTGCCACAATTACTCCCCAGCAGGCTGACAGTCTGGAGATTATACCCGCCCGTGTAGAGGCTCTGTTTACCATGGAGTTGACCAAAACGACAACCAAACCCAGGAACTCCATGCATTTTTTACTTAAGCTCCGCCTGCATAATAAGAATATCTGCACAGGAGCCTTGATTTCGTCACGCCTGGTCCTAAGCTCCGCTCACTGCTTCCCCAAAAAACCGTTGGTTAAGCAGTACAAAGTTCAGGCCACCCGTAGGCGCTTGTATGCAGTGGACAATGTAATCATCAACCCTGATTCTGATCTGGCGTTGCTGGTTCTAAGGTTTCGCCTACAAGACCCTGCCCTCCAGCCGGCTGTACTTTGTAATGTCTCACTCAAGCGTCAGGCCAATGTCACCATGTACATGTCGCAGATGCATCTACGCTTTTTGCGCACACAAATCATTGGCAATGGGGCGTGCAAGCGTAGCTATGCCCAGGATGAGACCGCCTACATTACCGAGGGCATGTTGTGTGCCCAGAATACGAACAAATTAAGCGATTGCCAGACGGCCAAGGGAGATCTGTTGCTGCATCAGAATCAGCTATGCGGCATTAATATTTATGGCTCCCACTGTGTGGAGGGAGCCGTCAATGGGGATCTCTATGTAAATATATACAAGGTCAGGGATTATCTAAAGCGAATGATCCGACACTATGGTTAAAATAAAGCAATTCGCAAAAGTTTGGTACTCACAAATATAGTAAAGGGTGAATTGGGAACGCAATGCAGTCTTGTACTTACTAAAGTCCTTAATGGCACATATGGGCTTTTTTGTTCAATTTTGGATGGCTTTTAAACTAACCGAAGGTCCAGATATCTAAAAGTTGTCTTGCAATTTCAAACAAATCGTTTATTAAGAGGCAGAATTGGTAGATAAGCTTGTCTTCCTCTTTATCCGCGCTAAGTATGTGTACCTCATGCTTACACTAAAAAAAGAAATCAATCAGAAACGGGATTCAAAACAGGGTAATCCCGGATAGTCTTGATCCGATACCGAAAAAGATTGATTTCACTCACAATTTTTTTTTAATCCCGAAAAACAGTATCATTTTAAGCCTGCTCCGGGACTACCCTGTTTTTAATCCCGATTCGGATTGATTTTAGGTTTTTTTTCTCCGAGCGTATGGGACTCACGCATAATAAAATTGCAGCAACAACTTTGTATTCTCTTCTCTGCCTCTTGCGAAATTGAAGGTCCGAAGTGTCCGCTGATTGCAGCGTTGATTTTGTTGTTGCCGTGGGTATCAGACAGCTACAAGCACACACACACAGCATTAGGCAATTATCGGGTTTCCCTCTTGTTCTTCTTCGGTTGTTGCTTCAAAAAAATTTGATTTATTTGTGTTGGTGACTGCGCTAGCATTAGGTGCTTTTGGGCAAAGAATCTGAATCCATCTTGCTATGGCATAGTAATGAATTATGCTGTTTTTTTTAAACTAAAATCCAGTACAAATGGTGTACAGATTGAACAATATCTCGAGAAACTCCCTTAGTTTATGGGGGGAAACTAAACCACCCTTATGTTGATAATGAAACACAACTGCTGCGCCATTCTTACTTCACACAAACGCAATGCCTCACAATCCAATTATAATTCGCATCAATAAAATAAAAAAAACAAATTTATTTCAACCAAATTCAAATCAATCTCGCCAAACAAACAGCCAACACAGTGTGTACAGCCGCCGTAGATTGGCTTTTTCTCACTACTTAAACAATTTAAACCGCTCTCTCTTACTCTCTCTCTCTCTCTGTCTCTCCCTTCTATTGACTATGTATGCACATTGCACATATGTATGAATGTAAATTTCTGTGCAAAAAAATGCACAGAAGAAAAATGAAAGCAGACACAAACAGCAGCCACATCAAACCCCTAAAAAACATCACGACAGCAAAAAGGTGTTACACTTGGCTTGAAATTTACACCAACAGTGGGATGGAAAGAGGAGCAGAAGGTACACCGCTTGGCTTTCGCTTTGCGCTAAAATATGCAATTTTGTCATGAAATATGCACATGTCCGCGCGGGACAAGGACAAGCCGGCCGGCAGCAACAATATAAATTTCACCAGCAACACACAAATATAAATTAAACATTTGATAAAAAGAGAAAAAAAAAGGAATGTTAACAGAAAACGGATTTGCAAATGCCCTGACTGGAATCGTTTGTAAAAATTTGAATTTCTAAGAAAACGACATGATTTTAAAAAATTTCCTTGCATGAAAAAACTGACCACTTTGTTTATGTAGCTTTCGTTTGATTGTTTAATACTATTAAACTACACGACAGTATGTGAGCTCGCGTTAAAAGAAGCTAGAGTTTTCCATGTTTCGCAAAACATCTAAATCGAAATTTTCAATATCGATAAACAAACATCGATATATATTGATAGTGTTGTTGTTTTCAAAAAGTTGACAATAAATCTGAAAAGCTATTTGAGAACGTCTCTACCATAATTCTACTAATGATGAGAGCAAGTGTCCATTCTACCTGATATTTCCAATAGTATAGCTCTAAGATATAAATGACTCAGTTTTCTGAAGTTACACTTAAGGCCGATTTCTCATCGTCTACATAGCTGATATGTGTCAGATGAACTTGGATTGTGCACTGTAATTTATGAGTTTATGTTCCAGATTGCTCTATGTAGAGAATGAGATATGAGCCCTTGGTACGCTCAAAAAAAAGAGCAACCTAGAATCAAGGTTAAGCACTTCCTAAAATAAAAAATTGCCTTTAATTCAACTTCCAAGGCATTTTTTTTACCTAAACGGCCAGATTTTTAACTAAAAGACCAATTTTCTGCTAGTTTTTTTTTAGTAAATGGTCGCCTAAATTAAAGGTGACGTTTCCTAAACGTTTGAAATGAATGTTGAATCAATGTAAGCTTAAGCTTTCGGCTGGCAATAAGCTGCGTGGCTCAGATGTTAGAACATTGCCTTTGTACATGGGAGTTGTGAGTTCGAGTCCCACTGAAGCCTTTTTTTTTTTTTCTTCTTTTTTTTTAACAGTGCAATTGGGACTGGCTGCTATATACTTTTGCACAAACTTAATATACTCTATGTACCTACGGTACAGATTATACAAATTCCTTGTTCAAAAATTCACAATAAAGGAAAAATTCCAAAAATATTAAAACTAATTAAAAATTTGCGCCTACACTGGGACTCGAACCCAAAACCTTCCACGTTCAAGTCAGACATTCTAACACCTGAGCCACACGAGTCATTGATAAATTAAAGCTTAAGCTTATATTTCTACATTACGAACATTAAGAAAAATTCACCGTATATTAAGGTTACAATTTCCTCAACAATAAAATGACTAAAAATGACTGGGTTCTTTAGAGGAACTTGACTTGACGCGCGTATTGACAATGGCGGACAACGTTAAGACGTCATGTCAATAGTGCTTAATAACCGGAGGACCTGGGCTCGAGACCCATTTAAGGTAAGGTATATTATTTACAAATAAACGATTTTAAGAGTTTTTCGAAAGAAAAATTTGAACACAATATACTACTACTACCACCACACAAGGTCAAGGCAGGGTGAGGTGTGGGGGGGGGATACAAAATTTGTAAGTTTTTGAGGAATTTTGTTCCTTAAAATAAGGTAATTTTAGCCTTGGTGGTATAAGGCAAAAAACTGCCTAAAAGTTAGGAATTTTGTTCCTAAAAGTAAGGTCAATAATTCCTCACTTTTAGGCAGTTTTTTGCCTTATACCATGGCTAAAATTACCTAAAAAGTTAAGGTCTTAGGCGACCTTAAAGTAAGGTTAATATGTCTTTGGCTCCATTTTTAGGCCAATTTAAGGTTATTTTCGGGGGTTTAAGGCAATTTATTTTTTGGGTATAGTAATTTTTTTTTCATTAACTCTTATAGAACTACAGATTTCAATTTATTGACTCTTTATATAGATCAAGGTTTGGCAATGATTCCGCGCAACCCCGCTGTTTTATGTGTTCCCCAATCATTCTGCTACTGTTAGGGTAATTAAGTAGAGCTGGGCGCGTGAGCGAACTTTCTGACATCGTAACGAACGATTCATGAAAGAATAATCTCCGTACGCACGATTCAAGCATGTAATTTTTAAAAAGATTTGCTTTACTCACGAATCATGCACGTTTCACAATTCCCTTAAGAATGCACGATAATTATATTGATAACCATAATAAATGCATATCCATACCATTTGGTTTAACAAAATGAAACGCAAGTATGCTTTTTGTTAATTATTTTTTCTGTCACACATAATTATACATAAATTTATCGCTAATTTGCTATAGTTGGCTGTTTGGAATTCTGGCAAGAGTACCATTTTGTCAGATAAATACCAAAAACAATATTATTTAGTTGGTCAAAAAAAGAATGTATAATATCTTGATCTTGATTCACTCACGAAAATCGCAAGAATCGCGGTTGCTTAGGCAAGAAACTCTGTGTTTGTTTACGTTCACGGCGTGACATGTCGTGACACACCTTGACACGGTCAAATTCACGTCACGGGTGCAGCTCTATAATTAAATATCAAAATACAATTTTAGACATCTTGCGCCATTCATTTATATTTGCTGCTCCGAGCTGTCTTTCTCAAAGTTCTCACTCATGTCTTAAGAGGTATGTTTATCCGGTGAACTGTGCTCCTGTGCTGCACACTATATATGTAAAAATAGAGGAAAGCTAACTTGTCTAGTTGTCCGATTTAGACCCAACTTAGAGCAGTCATGGAAAAGCATAGAAAACTAATAAATACGTAAGTTAGTGGCAATTTTATTAAAAACAAAAAAGTATTTCTTACTATAACTAGTTTTTCGACCGATCGTTCCTATGACAGCTATGGGGTTTCACAAAATGTTTATTGATCGGGATAATTAATAGGAATACATGTAGCTTAATGAAAATTGTGGTTAACTAACTAAAACTAAATCGTAGTTGGCTTCCACTTTTAATTTACTTTACTTTTATTCGTCTGCACTCTATGACTCGCTTTTCTCTTGTGTCGCACACGATCTTCCTCCTCTCACTCGCTTGCCATTAGTGTGACCAGCCAGCGTCAAGCACATAATGCTAGCGTGCCTGCATGACACTACCCCATTCCCACATATATGCCAATTTTTTACGGAGAGCTATCTGTCACTACAAACAACAGAGCAAAATATAGGTGTATCTGGCACATAGCTGCTACTTAGAAGATGAGAAATCGGCTCTAAGTGTTTATTCTTGGCGGCTTTAAAAATTCTCTAACATTAAAACCTATATTATTGCCATCTTTAGTGTGTACCTATTTGACGTTACTCTATTACTTTCGGTTACTTTTTAACATTTGATATTTCATCGAATAACGGTTCTTTGAAATTAGTCCCAATGCAGCAATATTTGATAATATTAAAATGAGCTTTTCAGTTTCATGATGTTTTAGGACTTAACCTTTTAAACTTGTTTCAAATGCAATCATGAAACAAAAAATGTTTCTGGATGGTTTTTTCTGCATATATTGAAAATTTCTCTCCCTTATTTTTATTTTTGTACATAAGAGAAAAAAAATAGATAACACTTTGATACAAGTAAGCTCAAAGGACGGCAGCCTTGTATTCTTTTGGGTAACCTGTATGAAACTATGAAATCAATCATCATTGAGTTGAATATCTGTTGTTTTCTCGATGGCTTTGTATACAGCAGTGATGCCCACACAAGGCTTACGGCAGTGCAGACATCAATACAAGCAACAGGTGAAGAAAATCCAGTTATTGTCGTGAGCACTATCAGTCTGAGTGCCTATGGCTGAGTGCAATGCAAAATCAATTGCTGCTTGGGCATTTCCTAGGGACACCTCTGGTGTTCAAATTCGTGCAAGTCGAGTTCGTATTGTCGGTGCTTAAGCATTCCGATTGAACTTGAGTAGCTTGCAGAGTTAGTGGCAAATTTCTATAAAACACAAACTGTTATGTTGAAAAGAAAGAAAAATGCAACACGAATTCATACTTCCAATCGAGCTCATAGCCTAAACCGAACTCCCTTTCAATGGCAGAGCATTTAACCCAGTACCAGTCTGCCGTAGACACCCCCACAAATTTGACATTTAAATGCAGCGAAGCCTGTCGAAACAACAAACAGTACAACGTCCACTAGATTTATGTACATGGAATTTTATATTAAAACTAAAGCCTTGTTGGTTTGTCTAAATGAACGTACCTGTAAACAAATACACAAAAGAAAACAAAAACCAAATGCTAAAAGCCCACTAAAGAGATAACAGCCCCTTGAAAATAAAATGAAAAACTTTAATTTCAACACTCACGTAAAGCAATAAAAAAAAAACAAAAGGAAAAATGTATTCCCAACACAATTGCTGGACCCGATCAGGACCTACCACAAATATTTATTTGTTTGACAATTTTTATTGCCTACTTTCAAGCGGTTGTCGCTGTCGCTGGACGCACATAAACTTTTCTGGAAAAAATTCAAAAGGCGTTAAAATGATTTCAGAAAACTTTTGCCTTACGTGACTTTGGCTCCTACATATTGTACCATTTCCGACCCAACCGGCTGCTGACTGAATCAACTAGGTGGCATAAACAACAATAGCAAGAATAACCTGCGCGAGCGGCGGGGGGTATAAAATAAAAGTTTTCCACTTAAGGTTTATGAAAAGTTTAAATCCACACCCGCCCACCGCCACTAACATTCGCATTCACACGCGCCGCCACATCAGAAACGGAAACGACGGTCGAAAAATGATGAACGCCGCCCCGCTCCCCCGATACAAAACACACTCCGGCTCACAAGCGGCAGCTGGCAATGGCCATTATTTCCTCGGACTCTGTCAAAGATTTTCAAAGTTTGCAGAGAGTTGAGGCCTGGGGTGAATTCCCTAAATGCAAATAATAAAGTAATTGGCAGCAATTTTCACCAAGCCTGGTTACCTTTTTATGGAATTCAGAATAGACTTTAAAGTATTTTCACCTGCCGCGGTGACAAATGAGCAAGCGATTTGAGTTCAGACCTCAATGGAAGTGCTATTTCCTGTTAATTGCACACTCCTGACGTGCGTTTTCCTAATTGAGTGCAAGTCAAGCAAATCGCTTAATTAGCAAGTAAAAGGATATGCAATTTGCATACCACAAGATAGCACAGGACATTTGATATACATAAGTCGCTTCAAAAGGGAAATGAAAATCAGGGACGCGGCTTAGCTTAATGATTTTTAATTAGTTGGCTAATGAATGGAAAGAATGTTTTCAGACCGTATAAAAGAACTGAATCGTGCAATGGCAAACTGGAAGCTGAGCTATCACACATGTGTATTTTGTTCCTAAGTCAATTAAATCTTCAACCAGTCAAATACTCAACTCGACTTGCGTGTTTGTTGAGTTTTGTGAAGCCCGACTGTAACATACGCGGCATCTCCCAAAAATTTGTATTTTGTCTGAACGCACAGATCTCAGAGATGGTGGAGAGATAGAGGCTTGTGGTGTATAGGAAAAGCACTTCTTATACTTGCAGGCAAATCAAGTTTATTTTCTTTTTTAGCCACGCCCCCTCCCACCACCGCAATTTGGAAAAAACCTCATATCTCCCACAGTTTTAAAAATAAATGGTTCGTTCCTTCCAGACATATTTACTTATCAACATTGTTTATTGATCCGCCAAAGGAATGGTAAAGATCGGATGAACGGTTGTCGAGTTGTGATAACAAGACTGTTCGCTGCTGCAACGCAGTAGCAGCGCAGCTACTGCAGCTTCAAAATTTATGCTGAGTGTAAAATTTCGTCGGTACAGAGTATTTTATAGTGGGGCTTGACCGACTCTAGTTCTTGTTTAGTCATGTTTGAGTCGTTATTGCCTTGTCGGCTGGAGCAGAGTTTTGTCAACTTTTGCCAAAATCGTCGGATTGATACAATTACGCCGAAGTTTTTTTTGCAAAAAGTGAGCTTGGTGACCCCTTCTCGGGATGAGTTCGTTCGCTTGCTTTCATCACACTGCATACACTCTTCTGTTCTGTTTGTTGAACGATATATCTCTGTGGTGAAAATTTTCTGCTTTCGATTTTGCCCTGCGTTTTTGTTTCAATGCTGTTATACGCAAGTGACCGGTATGTTTCTTGTAATCACTAAGTCCCAAGTCACGTTTTATAATGTACGACGTGCTGTCCTTACTGATATTTATCTCACGAGACATGATTATCTGATTGCGCAGTGGATTTCGACGAATACTATCCTTTACGGCTTTCTTGACTTGTGGCGTTCGCAATTTTTGCGAGCGGTCTTTTATTCATTCAATAACTTCATGGTAAGATACACATAGTTTCGTGTGATTTCCAGTGGGCCTAATATCCGAAAGATTTTAACTTTTTCGTAGCCGCATATAAAGAAGTCGCCATGTAGTAAGTAAAATTTTGTGATGTCTTTTAATCTTAGAACAGGTTCAGGTTCAGTTTTTAAAAGTTCAAGGTTCGGTTCACTTGAAATGAAATAAAAGTCGGAATTATAGGCTCGAACCGGTTCAGTTCAAAACCGCTTATGTTCAGCCTCCGTTTGATTCAGCCAACTGTCAAATTTATGACCATGTTTATGGGGTGTAGTTAGTGGTTCGTCCTAATGCTAAAGGCTTCTTCTACCATCTAATTTTGAGTTGGTATGTTGACTGAGGAGTCCAAGTATGATACATAGTTTGCTCTCTATTACCAAAATTGTAAATTCTTGTGAAATGAGTTGAGTGAGTCTTATGTATTCTAAACCTCATCCATTTTGATAATTGCAAGCAGATCATCTACATATTTTGTGAGTACTCTTGGTAGGTTGTGGCACACCAGGCAGGCTGCCAGTTTTTGTGAAATTTGTTGAGTTAAGAAACACAACTTAGAGAAGTAGCCTCAACAACTACTCACATTAAATTGTAATTTGCTCACTTTCTCTTTCAAATGTGCTTGTTGGCATTTCCAAGTCTCGTTTTGCCGAGCGATAAACTAAAAATGCATGTTGCGTGTTGCATACGAGTGAGTGTTTCAGCATTACCTCACTGCAATTAAAAACATTTCAAAATTCCAAAATTGTATTTTGCAAAATACAAAACGCGCTTAAAGAGTACGCCTATCAGCCAACGTGCCGTCAGGTTTAACCACGTTGACTTTTCATAGATTTAGTAGTACATTTTTCTTAGGGCACACACCAAATCGCGTCACCACTTACACTGACTACGTGCCCCATACAACTGACGACTGTTTAGTATGCCACATGTGTTTATCTGCTCGCTTGGAGTAGGTGGAGTGGCAGCAGTGCATAATGAGTGTTATTTATATTTTAGCAGCTGCCGGAGGAGACAAAAATCGAATGGGAAAAACCTCTTCATTTACAACTCAAATGATAATTGGGAAAATTATAAGGGACAACGCTCACCCGCACTCTGGCAACCACTTACATTTGACCCCAGCATAATCAATCAAATTAACCGGCTGCCCAAGGCTAAATCACCATTTGAATTGATTTGGAGGCCATTGGATAAGGTCATCCTTTGACACTGATACTGCTGCTGCCATCGAAGATGGCGCCCGGGGACTGCCTGACATCCAAATTGATTCAGTCAGCTCAAGATGCTAAGAATTGCCCTTAAGACCTATATCTAAATTAAAAGAAAATTTCACCGCAAAAGTTAAGAAAGATGAAACATTCACTAATAATTCCACATAAAACAAGAAAGAAAGTCGGTCAAGCCCGACTATAACATACTCTGTACCAAGAAAATTTGTCTTTTGATCATAACTCGAAAACCGTTCATCCGATCTTCTTAATTTCTTTAGCGGATCGATAAGTTATCCTAATAACTAAATATGTCCAGAAGGAACAAGCCATCTATCTTCAAAACTGTGGGGGATATGACGTTTTTTCTAAATTGCGGGGGCGGGGGGGGGCGTGGCCAAAATTTAAAATAAACTTGATCTGCCTGCAGACATAAGAAGCATATGTCCCTTACAGGTCAATCCTCTATCTCTTACCATCTCTGAGATCTGTGCGTTCATACGGACAGACAGACAGACAGACGGACGGACGGTCAGACAGACGGACAGACGGACATGGCTATATCGACTCGGCTGTTGATGCTGATCAAGAATATATATACTTTATGGGGTCGGAGATGCTTCCTTCTGCCTGTTACATACTTTTACACAAACTTATAATACTCTGTGTACCTACGGTACAGAGTATAAAAAGGAGAAGCCTAGAATGAAGGTTAAGCAGTTCATAAAAAGAAAGGCATCTTTTTACCTAAACGGCCAGATTTTGACCTAAAAGACAAATTTTCTGTCAGTTTTGGGCAGTGGGCTTCGAACTAAGAACCTCCATGTTCGAGGCCAGCGCTCCAACACCTGAGCCAAGCGAATTGTTGATAAATAAACGATTAAACTAACATTTCGACATTACGAATGTTAGGGAAAAGTGAACTTATATTTAGGTAACCATTTCCTTAACAATAAAATGACTCAAAGCTTTGCCAGCTAAAATGACTAGGCACTTAATCGCGGGTATCGACAGTGGCGGACAATATTAAGACGACATGTTATTAGTATTTAATTACCGGAGGAACTCGAGTCCCAGTAAGGTAGGGGCAATTTTAAAATAAACGATTTTAAGAGTTTTTCAGAACGAAGATTTTCAACACAATGCCAAACCACACAAGATATTTTGCTTCCCTTAAGACTTCTTTGTCTTTTAATTTAAGGGGATTTAAGGCAATTTATTTTTTTGGATATGCATGCACGAATTTTACATTCTTTCAGAAAAGCTTTTGGAAATATTTTTAAAACTAGACCAGGGGTGCCCACCGCCAAAGCGAGAGCACCGCATTTTTTGTCGTTTTTCGCATGGAGTCTCATATTGCAAAAAGAACTTCCTATGTGCTCTCTTTTCTCTTTCTCTCCTCAGCAACTTGCATAATTGATAGCCACATCAAATATGGATGGGTCGTAATCAGTGTAGATTTTGTTGTTGGTGACAAATGACTAGGTGTGAATGGTACAGAAACGACCACACAAAAACGGCAAACAAAATTATACTTTTTTCAGTATTCGTGTGCTGATCATGATATGGTTTTCAGAAATGGTTCATCTCGTCTAGATTTGTGGTAATTTGAGCTAAACGTTGCATCGAATTCAGATTCTAACTCTTATTTAGGAGCGTTTTGAGAGGTACCTATATTATTTTTACTCTCTTTGATACTTTGCAAAGCAAAGAGATACCATTCTGAAAAAATTAATACTATATAGATGTCCGATTTCGACCAAACTTAGTGTAATTATGGGAAAGCATAGCAAACTAAGAAATACAAAGTTTGGAGGCGTTTTCTTTGAAAAAAAAAGAGGTTTTTTTTACTAAAACTAGTTTTTCGACCGATCTTTCATATGGCAGCTATAACCTATAGTCATCCGATTTTGCCAAAACTTTAAAAAATTGTGTGAAAGCATTTAAAATAAATATTTGCCAATTTTAAACAGGTTTACATTACAAACAAAAAAGTTTTTCTTAGTAAGATTATTTTTCTAACCTTACTTTTCTGTGGCAGCTATACTATCAGATGTCCGATTTCGACCAAACTTGGCAGAATCGTGGAAAAGCATAGAAAACTTGTAAATACGGAGTTAGGAGACGTTTGCATTGAAAACAAAAAAGTTTTTCTCACTAGAACTAGTAGGTTTTGTGGTAGGTCGTGTGGCTTCAATGCTTGCACCAGCTGTATTTTGTAAGCATTTATACCCAAATTCTAACGCAAAATTTTCCATGTAGTGGAGTATCAGATTATGCACGGTCATTAACAACACTGGCTGATACAGCTGCGATATTTTTCTCTGTCCGCACTCCACGTATGCATGTTGGTAGTTTTATGTCCAATAATGTAGATTTGGTATGAATTTTAGACACAAGATTCCGAATAGAAGTAGGTCGCCCAAGCTGGCTATGAAATAGACTAAGTGCACGAGGCACTTTCTTAGCCGATAATGATATTTCAAAATAAAATTCAATAATCAAGATTAAATTATCATGATTAATAATCATGGTTAAATTATGGACCAACTTGACCATGTTTGACAGTAACATGTGACACGAAAACAGCTGAGCTGCCAAAAACAGTGTTGCCACAAAGAAAGTTGTAAAAAAAACACCCTTTTTGTGATTGTCGTGCGTTGAAGAAATTGATTATGGCGACTCGAATTTTAGTAATTTCAGCTTAAAGCTGCTTATAGGGCATCTATACATATATATAAAATTGAAAGTATGTTTGTATGTTTGTATATTTGTTCCTTATGGGCGTCTAAACCGCTGAACCGATCTTCACAAATTTTTCACAGTATGTTCATGTCGATCAGGAAATTGTCATAGGCTATGTCTCATGTCTGTGACTTGGTCCAAAAACTGAAAAAAAATTGAAAAATTTCTGAGACTTTTTGAAACGAACATATACCATGTTAAGTTACATGTGTTCAAAAATACCATATTTTGTACCGCCCATAGAACTATAGTGATTTGACATAGCATATTTTTGGGCAGTAGACAAAAACGGGATATCTTCGCAAAATTGTTTGGGATAGTTTGTTGTAAAGCCAAGAAGTAATAAATGTAAGGGACAGTACAGGCACCCCATTATCGAAAACAGGTTCGTGTTCAGCACACGAAAAGTAAGTAGAATCACCGCCATTTAAAATACTTAAAAAAGTCTGATTTTGTAGCCTTTTGTAATCGAATTTTGAGTCCACAACGACAAAACGCACAATGCGTACTTGAGTCAATTCAGTCGAAAATTGTAATCCCACTGTCGCTATCAAATCATATATTTTTAATAGAACACTAAATGTTGAGTATCTAGAATCACCACCAATTTGAAATTTGAATTAATACAGGGTGCGCCATATAAAGTGTCGGTATGGCAACACTGAATAAATATAAAAACAAACAACCGATTGCTATATGTTGATCTTGTTCCTTTAATTTGGTCCTGTACAATTTATTTCGACTACTTTTTGAACACAACATCAATCAAGTGGCCGCCTTTATTGGTCACAACAAAATGTGCCCTTTTTGCGGCACTTTCCATCACTTTTTCGAGCGTCTCAGTCGATAATGTGGCGATTTCGGCACGAATGTTGGCCTTAAGCTCTTCAATGGTCTGTGGATCGCTGGCGTAAGCCTTGCTTTTTAAATAGCCCCACAAAAAGAAGTCTGGGGCGGTCAAATCTGGAGATCTGGGTGGCCAGTCAATATCGCCTCTTTTTGATACCGGCCCAAACAGTCACTTTTTGGTCGTGTAAAGGTATTTCATGGATGCGGTGTGGATTTTCCGTGCCCCATATGCGACAATTTTGCTTATTAACACCACCAGAAAGCGTGAAATGGGCCTCATCGGTCATCAAAATTTGTTAGCACAATTGAACGATTATTTTCGATGAACAGCGTCACTATTTCGGCACATTGTTTTGGTGTGAAGCGTTCCATGGTCAAAATTGTACTAGATTGATGTTTCCAAAACATGTCTAACAAAAACAATCGGTTGGTAAATGTCAAAGTTATTCAGTGTTGCCATACCGACACTTTAGATGGCGCACCCTGTATTTGAACTGAATTTATATTTTCGATTTAGTTATTTGCCCTTAGACTATAAAAATCATTTTGATACCGAACTTAGCTCGATGCAAAACAACCGGACTTCTCCTAATCAGTAATAGTATTTATATATTTTCTTACTTCTATTGCTTCACCCCAGCATCGTTTTGCCTTTCAATTGCTCAACTTTATGTTAAGTTTTGTTTTATGACCTTCGGCTGCCTTCGCTGTTTTCACAAAACTGCACTCATGCTTATGAAATGCCATAATTCTCAGAAACTTTTCAATGTTTTGCCTGTAATTACAGACACGCGCTGCTGCCACTGATGATTCTTCTGGTTAAGTGTCTTCTTTCCCATAAAAATAAATAAGCGCTGGCAGGTCTGGCGCACATTTCATTTCCCAAATACAAATGACAGTCATTAGCAGGGAATTACTTTTCGTTCACTTTGGCCTGGCAACTTTAAAGCTGTGGCCCAAACTGGCAAATGAAATTTCAAGTATTTTTTTATATGAAGGCAAATTAAATCACTTGCAATGCGCTTAATTTGCTGCACAATACAGTAAAAGGAATCAAAATCGAGAAAGGGCTGAGAAATTGCTTTGGCACACTCAACCCGGGCAAGTGCATGAAAATGATAGAGCTGCTCGCCCACTCGCTCGAGCTTGCAATTGAGCGCACAAAAGTTTTCATAAATTGCATCAATTTGAAGTCGAGCAGAGGAAGTGGGACAAGTAGGTGAAACTGCTCGTTTCCTAGAGGTGAGGAGGCCCTGTCGTCCTCGTCGCCGTCAATGTTGATTCCCTTTCGTCAGCTGTCCTTGCCTTCGTGAAGGAAATCCTGTTGCGCCGCATATTATTTTTTATGATTTGATTTCCCTTCTGTTTTTTTTTTATTATTTTTTGTTGTCGTTTTGTATTTTTTTTTTCTTATACAAACGAAGTCTAAAACGCTGTTGATTGTGTATTGAGTTACTAAGAATGTCAGCGTTGACAACAGCATTAATGGAATGCGAAATCATGTTTACAACTTGATTGAACTCATCAGCATGGCCATCAGTCATGCAATTGGATTTGCAGCTTTGAACAATGTACGCAGAGTGGTTTAGGGGTGGGGTAGGATGGTCAAAGAAGCTGCTCCATAGCTTAACTTTAATTGATTAAATTGTTACGTATACAATTACTAAGGATGTATTGTTCCTGTTGCTCCTTGCGCTGCCATTTGGCTTATTATTCGAGTTACAGTCTTACGGCAAACAGTGAAAATGATTATTTTAATACCCTGTAGAAGCTTAAGGCCGACCGGTCGGTGATGCCCGACTGCAGTCACAGGGAGTGAGGGGGAGTAGAGACAGAAGAGAAAGAACTCACTCAGACGGGTATAACCTCTTGTTATGCCCTTGCAGAGGGTGTACTGAAATTGTCCAGATGTTTGCAACGCATGGATGAAAGCATTTCCGACCACATAAAGTATATATAATATATTCTTGATCAGCATGTCGAGCTGAGTTGATTTAGCCTTGTCTCTCAGTCCGTCTGTTTCTATGCCATCTAATCCGTCAGTGACCAAACTTTGGCATGAAGTCTTCTGGCACAAACACGCTGCAGATTTGTCGGAACCGGCCGGACCGAATGACTATAACATATAGCTGCCATAGGAACGATCGGTCGAAAAACTATTTCTTGGTAAAAAAAAACCCTTTTTTGATTTCAATGCAAACGTCTCCAAACTCCGTATTTAATAGTTTTCTATGCTTCTCCATGATTCCTGTAAGTTTGATCGAAATCGTACATCTATATAGTAGAGCTGTCATAGAAAAGAAGTCTCAGTCAGAAATACTTGATAGTTTTCAGTGGAAATGTCCTTCAAATTAATTAGAAATACGTGTTTAACTTTCCTCTATTTTTATATATTATTTTTACTGGGTCCTAGTAAAGCACGCAGTCAAATGCTAAGCACCCAGCTTCCTCTTTTATATTTCGGAAGCAGTTAATAAGAACTTGAGAATTACAAGAGGTGTCTTTTTATATTTTTCAAAAATTTTAGGATGGTTTTCTGAACTAATTTTTCTATATTTTAAGGTGATTTTCTCACCCTAATATCAGTTTTAAGTTTGACGCCACACAAAGCGTGGTAACAACGTTAAGTACTGCCCATCGCATAGCGGTTTCTTTTGCTTGTTACTCGACTATCGTTCATACGATCTTTTCCAAAACTTTGGCAGAACGATAAAAAAAATATGGGTGATAACCATACAGGTTTAACCTAAAAAATTATAGAAGATATTTGCATCGTCATTGGGAGAGTAAACTTTTTTGTCAGCTTGTCTTCCATTAAGGCAGGTTTCCAGAATTCACGAAAATAAATCATCATCAATAGAAACTCTTTTAAAATAATTTGAAATCTCACGAACAGACGTCTTATTTGAATAAAGTAATGTGCCAAAATAAATTGTAATGTCATCTGGAATCAAGCCTTAAATGACACCAAGAACGCTAGAAAGAATTTGTGGAGAGAATTGCATTAGAAACCTCATTAAATGTGCTCTTTTGACATGCTTGCAAACACAAATATTATTTATCCTAAAACAGAATGGTACGAGAATTAGACCCATTTCTGTAAATTCTTAATTTGTTAACGGCTTGGCTGGTTACTTCAGAGCTGGCGCCAACAGCTGCTGATGGTGAAAAAAACTTTCTCATTAGAAGCGGGATCGAACTCAAGACCTATTGTACAGTAGGCACTCACACACTACCAGCTGCACGACAACCGGCTACAAAATTTTATACTTAGATAGGATACTAAATGTTAAGGCTATAAAGGCTATAGGTATATAAAAACGTTGCATACTTTTATAAGCAGCTTTCGCTATTTGCTAACATAATGTTTATATTTTTATATTGAACTTCCCTTGAGTAACAGGTAAATCATAGTCGGGCAAGGCCGACTTTAGCTAACGCTCTCGGTTTTATAAATATACAGCAATTTCCAATTAACATAATAAGCTTTTCAAATAAACCGCAGAGGCCACGAGAAGAAGGTTTAACCTAAGCGGAAATTGATATACCGATAGTTGTTAATTAAGTTGAGAAGGCACTGAGAGTGACATAATGTAGGTAGTAAACAGGAACCCGCAATCCAGTTAAATGCACTATGACCAGCTAAATAAATTGTGCTTAATTATGTTAGATTTAGAATATTAACAGGATAGTGTGGAAATAATTACATTTAATTGCTTCTGGTTTTAAAGTGTATCCCTTCGACAGAAGCTTTTGCTGACAGAAATTGGTTTTCTCGAGTGCAATGAAATTGGCCGCACTGTTAACCCAAGAGGTACGGCTATTAGAATGTGATTATTCAACAATTTGCGGCTAATTGTTTGAATCTGACATAAGGAAGTACAATTAACTTAGATAATATTAAAATGCAAGTATTGGAATAAAATGCGGAATTGAAAGATTCTAGTTTACTTCCTGCAACATGTCACTCTCAGTGCCGGCTCGACTTAATTTCCAACTACGGTATCAATATTTAAATATTCGTTTAAAATTGAATGAATTTGTGAAATCAAAAGCGACTTTGTTGATTTTTCTGAGGTTAACAAACCAAAGTTTCTGCCCTTTGAAATGACAACCATTAGGCTTAAACGATTAAATTGATAATTAATAAAAATAATAAAAACAAGAAAGAAAGTCGGTCAAGCCCGACTATAATATACTCTGTACCAATAAAATTTGTCTTTTGATCATAACTCGAAAACCGTTCATCCGATCTTCTTCATCGGCGGATCGATAAGTTATCCTAGTAGCTAAATATGTCCAGAAGCAACAAGCCATCTATCTTCAAAACTGTGGGAGATATGACGTTTTTTCTAAATTGTGGGGGTGGGAGGGGGCGTGGCCAAAAATTGAAAATAAACTTGATCTGATAAACTTGATACATGTCAAACCTCTATCTCTTACCATCTCTGAGATCTGTGCGTTCATACGGACAGACAGACGGACATGGCTATATCGACTCGGCTGTTGATGCTGATCAAGAATATATATACTTTATGGGGTTCGGAGATGCTTCCTTCTGGATGTTACCTACTTTTGCACAAACTTATTACACTCTATGTACCTTCGGCACAGAGTATAAAAATAGATGAAAGCTAACTTCGGCGCTGCCAAGGTTTGTATGCCCTTGCAGCACGTTTTTCTAACTAATTTGAGAGACATTTCCACTGAAAACAAACAAGTTTTTCCCAATAAGACTACTTGTCTGACTCTACTTTTGTATAACAGCTATACTATCTAGATATCCGATTTCGACCAAACTTGGTGGAATCATGGGAAAGCATGGCAAACCTAGAAATACAAAGTTTGGAGGCGTTTTCTTTGAAAACAAAAAAGTTTTTCTCACTAAAACTATTTTCTGGACCGATAATTCCCATGACACCTATAAACTATTGTCATCCGATTTTGACAAAACTTTAAAGAATTGTGTGAAGGATTTTAATATAAATACAAGCCAATTTTAAATTGAAAACAAATAAGTTTTTCTTACCAAGACTATTTATCTAACCTTATTTTTCTTTGGCAGCTATACTATATAGATGTCCTATTTCGACAAAACTTGGAGAAGCTTAGAAAACTAGTAAATACGGAGATTGAAGAAGAATGCATCGAAAACAAAAAGCTTTTCTCACTAGAACTAATTTTTTGACCAATCGTTCCTATGGCAGCTATATGTTACAGTCATCCGATCCGGCCGGTTCCGATAAATGTGCAGCGTATTTGTACTAAAAGACTTTGAATCAACTCCGCTCGTTTTGCTAATCAAATATCTATTCTTATCCCGCCCCTACTGTGGATCCTAGTGGTGTCCAACCTTTTAAAGAAGTACAACTTGATAACTGCGAGTGACTTAAGTAAATCCATCTATCCTTAACTCCTCAATGGAAGACACACTTTAGGAGAAGTTCAATTTGTTAGCTGCTAATGCCATTAGTAAGTTCATGTACCCTTAGCTCCTCATTGGACGTCACATAACGGTAGATAGGTGTGGGTGAAAAGAGTTGGGCTTATAATCACTTACTAAGAATGTGAGACCTCACACTGGCAGGGACTAAAAGAAGAAGTTAGAAAAAACCTTAAAATCATATGCAACTGCCAGGATCATGTGAATGTGGTGGAATAACACCAGTTTACTGTGAGTTGACTGTTACTATTTTTATATACACCAAATTATTCGTGACTAATGCCCTGCACCTGCACCATACACCATTACGACAGAGGACACCTGCAGGTAATGCAGCTGCCCTGCAATTACCACGATAAGATTAAAACTTCTGCACACCCCACGGTTTGGAAAAAGCGGCCAAGAGGCAGCCGAAACAATTATTGGCATTCGCCAAAACGTCAAAGATCCTCGTGGATTTTAAAGTCAAATGTGCGTAAATAATCACCCGGCCCCATTAGGGATCTTAAGGTCTATGTGTGACCCCATCTGAAGTCAGCGGGAACTACCTACCTAATGCTCTTTAAAGCAAACTCTGCAAACTTTATTTCCGTGTGTTAAAAGGATGCGAGTCTGTCATAGATATTCGACACTGCATATTCACTCAGATTGTTGGGTATTCAACAAAATGTTGAATGAAGTTTAATATGAAGTATATACTTGACCAAAATCATGCTTTTCATATAACATAGCATACTTTATAGGACATTAAGCATGACATATTTTGTGTCATATTTTCAAAACTTTTTAGAGCATCTCAAAATTGGTTTCTTCACTTGTTTGATATCTTATCTAAGTTTCTCAAGTGAAATACGACAACTTAAGTAAGATTGAGCCGAAATACATTATCTTTGTCAAAATACTTAAGGACAATAAATATATAAATCACTTTACTGTGGCACTTCAATTCATCATGCGAGCACAGGCCATGATTCATGATTTCCATGTCCTGTTACACACATTAAAATGTTCTGTCAGCAGTACAGCCGAATGAAATACAGCAAGTCTTTCCTCTGGCTGCTTTTTACATAGCAGTGGCATAACATAACATTGCATGGCAATAGCAGCGCAATGGCTCTGCTAATTTAACCTAACAGAGCAACCCTCCCCCTCAGTTCTCCTTTTTTCGAACATTGCCCCGTTGAAAGGGATGGCCTCTCTTAACAGAATGTTGGCACTGGCACTGTTTGCTTACTGCTCTGCACTGTTATGCTAGGTCCTGTGTCTTATTGCTCTGTACTGCTATGCAAGGACCTGTGCCGCACTGCTCTGTACTGTTGTACGAGAACCTGTGGCATGAATCGTGTGTAAATGTGGCCGCTTTGCCATTGCGAAGTACCTTTGGTCAAATGTAACTTTCACATATCTCTGGTTTGGAACAATGGCTTTTAACCACTTTTAGAAATAGTTTTAATTGAATTCATTGATATTTTAGATACACACAAAGCCACGTGCAAGCAAATCAACTGGGAACCGCCAGCTAAGGGCACCAAAAACTAAAAGTTTAGTTAACTTTTCATCAAGCTAATAAAGCGTGAGTCTTTTTTGGCAACAAAGTGGGGGCAACGACACCAAATCAATGCAGCAAATTCTATATCCATCTGTGTGTGTGTGTGTGCTTGTGTATGTTTGGATGTGTAGTTACGACTAATGAATAGAAATGTCGTCCTTCAAAACTTTTTGGCTGCCTGGCCCAAGAACAGCTCTCAATTTGTGGCCAAATATTGTTATCTATGTTTGTATGGGTTAATGAAAAGCTAAATTTACTTCTACGCCGCACACACTTACAAGTTTTTGAGTCCTTCTGAAAATCCCCAAAAGCAAGGCCAAAAGATTTCCGGCTCACTTAAAATGCAAAAACTTAAAAGCGCGGCATATGAATCGTTAATTGCATGGATGAATGGGTGTGAGGAGTTGAAAGTGCTAAGCTCGGGGATTAGTTGGTGAGCTGAAGTAGCTTGACTAGTTTGTGCATTGAGCCGGTTAACAATCGAATTTCAAATTCGGTGGCAGCAGATTCAAAGTTGTCTATCAAAGTAAGCAGCAACTCCGGGAAATTTGGCCACTAGCACCACCACAACAGAACCATTAACACAAATTAAACAATACAACAAATCCAGGCGGCTATTTGGTCAATCCAAGTCCGGATTTTAAGCTCGATGTAGTCTTAATTGATCAACACTTGGGATTAAATTTAGCTTGCTATGCGAACTCGTTTTGATTCCTTATTAGAATCCACTTAGGAAAGCTTGAAATGGGTTCTTGAATAGTTATTCTTTATTGGCGGGGGAACATTGCTGTATGTTACTCCAAAAATAGGTTCCAACGAGACCCCTTCTTGCTTCATTGCATGCAAGAAAAAATAAAACACAATATTAAACCAGAAAGAAAGTCGGTCAAGCCCGACTATAACATACTCTGTACCAAGAAAATTTGTCTTTTGATCATAACTCGAAAACCGTTCATCCGATTGTCTTCATTTCTTTGGCGGATCGATAAGTTATCCTGATAACTAAATATAGCGAACCATCTATCTTCAAAACTGTGGGGGATATGACGTTTTTTCTAAATTGCGGGGGCGGGAGGGGGCGTGGCCAAAATTGAAAATAAACTTGATCTGCCTGCAGACATAAGAAGCATTTGTCCCATACATGTCAAACCTCTATCTCTTACCATCTCTGAGATCTGTGCGTTCATACGGACAGACAGACGGACAGACAGACAGACGGACATGGCTATATCGACTTGGCTGTTGATGCTGATCAAGAATATATATACTTTATGGGGTCGGAGGTGCTTCCTTCTGGATGTTACATACTTTTGCACAAACTTATAATACTCTATGTACCTACGGTACAGAGTATAACAAGAAAGAAAGTCGGTCAAGCCCGACTATAACATACTCTGTACCAAGAAAATTTGTCTTTTGATCATAACTCGAAAACCGTTCATCCGATCTTCTTCATTTCTTTGGCGGATCGATAAGTTATCCTAATAACTAAATATGTCCAGAAGGAACAAGCCATCTATCTTCAAAACTGTGGGAGATATGACGTTTTTTCTAAATTGCGATGGCGGGAGGGGGCGTGGCCAAAATTGAAAATAAACTTGATCTGCCTGCAGACATAAGAAGCATATGTCCCATACATGTCAAACCTCTATCTCTTACCATCTCTGAGATCTGTGCGTTCATACGGACAGACAGACAGACGGACAGACGGACGGACGGACAGACGGACATGGCTATATCGACTCGGCTGTTGGTGCTGATCAAGAATATATATACTTTATGGGGTCGGAGATGCTTCCTTCTGGCTGTTGCATACTTTTGCACAAACTTATAATACTCTATGTACCTTCGGTACAGAGTATAAAAATGTCTTCTATACACTTAGATGAACTGAACTGAAGTATTTAAATGATAATAACCGTTTTCCTGGTGGTAATGAAGATATTTACTCATACATTGAACCAAAAAATTAAGCCATTTGGGATCAACTCAAGCCAAAGCGGTAATTATAATGTGTTGATCCCGGAAAAATCCAATCAGGATTTAGGAAAGGTAAAAAGGTTCAAAGGCTATTATAAACAAAAGCGAAAGAAATTCGTTCGGACCTTTTTTTGACTATAGTAAAGCATTTGACACGATAAACAAGAAAGAAAGTCGGTCAAGCCTGACTCTGTACCAACGAAATTATTCGCTCAGCATAAACTTTCATGTTGCATGGCTAAATCGACTCGGCTGTTGATGCTGATCATGAATATATATACTTTATAGGGTCGGAGATGCTTCCTTCTGGCTGTTGCATACTTTTGCACAAACTTAATATACTCTATGCACCTACGGTACAGAGTATAAAAACTTGCATTCTGGTGTGAGTGCACTTAGAGCACATTAAGACTGATCAGTTGGCTGTCAAAAGAGAGTATCATTAGAGCCTTCTAAGGCATTGAAAAAGGAGAGTAAAAGTCAAACATTTTGAAGTTTACAACAAGGCTGCAAACCTCAAAAATTCTCCAGGAGGTTCGATCCGGGGGTTCGAAACCATTGTAAAATAAAAGGTTCGGTTCGAGGACCGGTTCTTGGAACCCCTGAACCCAAGGTTCTGGTTCGAACCTTGCACATAAAAGTTTGTATCCATATGCTTAATCATAATGATCATTACTTAAGTTATATCAATTATCAAATCCATTAGGTGACATTAACAGCTTTTAGAAACTGCTTAGTTTAAGTTAATTAGCTTTATATCTTCCAGGGGCTGTTTATCTATAGTAGCTCTTAAATCAGAAACAACAAACTTAAGTGTTAAAAATGCTCGATCAACTGATACCTGAGTTGCTGGTACAGCTAGTATAGTAAAATCAATATTTTGTAAGTCTTCGTTATAATGACCTTTCCAAAATTTTAAAACATTTGTAGATGGATGTTGTAGGAGCCTGGAACCTTACGTCAGATTTGGGACTTTGAATTTCATCAGTTCGTTTGTGACTACCGAGCAGTAAATAACGAAATCCCGGAGCTTTACAGATGTGATCTTGGACAATTTTCAAAGGATCCTTTAACATAATTCATAGATTTTATATTTGATATTTGTTTATTGCTTTCATAAACTTCTCGTCTTTGCAATCAGACGTTGAGTCAATTATTGTCAAATTTTGAAAACTCTCATTAAGCATATTTTTTGGCGCTTTAGCATGTCTGCAATGTGCTCCTTGTTTTTGGTCAGAAGTAAACAAGTTTGAAATCATGGGTCTAAGAACACAGCAGCCAATATTGGTACAGAGCTCATAATAGATGAACGATTGTCGAGGCACTTGGAAAGTAATAAACAATGTTTTGTTGGAGAATTTCGAATGTATCGTTGAAAAAATTACTTAAATTGGTGAGCCGGACCTTCAGGCTCGCGGAGTCAAAAATTTAAGCCGCCTGGTTCATGGTCCGGTTCGAGAACCCCAAAAAACACGAACCGAACCGGTTCTCAGGGGTTCGTTTCCGGACCGGTTTGCAGCCTTGGTTTAGAATATCTCATCCATGCATAAAGCTACACTCTTACACCTGCACGTACATATTTGTTTTGTGGTCGATTCAGCTTCATCAAGGAAGAGTGAATACGTCCTGCCAGTAAAAAGGATCTATTATAGCTTTGGTGACTTGCACAGCAAACCTTCGTGGCAAACTCGATCGTACACTTGATTGCTTGCCACGATATACTCCTTTGCATGAAACCCTTCCAGTATAAAGTTTGTTACCCTAAAACCAAATTTTTAGGGGCGAAATCCGATGGCTGAGCTCAACCAAGGCTAGTATCCCACTCAGCAGGCACCTCTCAAAGAATTTAGACACCAGCGAAAGTAAACTAATTGGCCGGCATGATGGACTCATCCGGGCAGAAGTTCGAAAATTGTATCATTTTATCATTTGGACGTGTTGCTCAGTCGTGTATCTTTTCTTGGTTTTTTTGTCATGAGTAGCCACAAAAAAAGAAAACTAGGTGAAACAAACGTCAAGAAAACAATGCCAGAGGGCGCCGACCCACCCCTTTTGATAGACCCTGCCGATTTCTCATTTTTCATGTGCCACAGAAAACAGATACATGAGATGAAAAAACGCTCCTTAGTTCATTTTGAAACATAAATTGTTGCCTGGCTATAAGTTTCTTAAAAAATAAAAGCAGCATCCCTTGTACACCCAGTCGGGCACGGCTTGAAAAACTCTCTCTCTCTCTTGGGCAAGGGTAGTTGACTGGCTGCTTTAATATTAATTCCGAGTGGTGTGGACAAATATTTTTATGTTGAGATCATTCATAAAATTTGACATTAGCATATTGCATTTCCATTGCGTTAATGTGACAAAATGACAAATGAAGTTAGTTTTTCTCTCGCACCCGCTTTGCAGTTGCCTTTTATGCATTTCGCGGCGAAAACGCATTTGCATTTTCTCTTCCAGAGGACGCCCCTGCCCCCCTCCCCCCATCCTTGGCAAGGCAGAAGGCAAAACACTGTGACAAGCGTTTACAAAACTCGACGACATCAACAACAACAACAACAAAAAGTGGAGAAGCAAACTTTGAAATTGATAAATTGATTTTAGCAACAAAAAAAAAAAACAGAACCAGTTGACTGCGCAAAATATGTAAAATCTTTTATATGAAAAATAATGCAGATGGAAGGGCGAACTTAACAACCAGAAGACGGCCAAAAAAAAAAACGGAAAATAACGTTTCGAAATCAATTAACAAATAATATGAAACAAAATTCTCAATTGTCGAAATGTCCATTGCAGGCACGCCCACTCAATGACTTTGGCATTGGTTGTCATCGTTATTCGGCTGCTTTTGTGGCTATTTTTGCTGTCATTCAAATTTTTTGTTATGGAGGATTTTCCTTGTGGTCGCTGCTGATTGACTCACGCCCCCTCACGTAGTCCAAGGCAGCCAGAGTAAACAATTTCAATTTTTGCCAACAAAAAAGTTGTTCCCGGAACAGAGGCAAAGCCTATTTTCAGTGTGTGTGTGTGTGTGTGTGTGTGTGTGCGACATTTAAACCGCAAAGACAAATAATTCAATATGGTAAACAAGTCACGTGCCTCTTGTGTTATTGCTTTTTGTTGGCTTTGATTTTGTGTAGACCAGATAGCAGCCGTGTGTGTGTGTGGGCGTTACCAAGTCCTTGCATATGAACATGTGCATTGTTGTATTCAATTTAAGCAGGAACAATTATAAACTCAATTATAACATCGAAAGTATTTCTGCGCCCAAAAGCAGGCAATGTATTTGTATTACAACACACATTTTTATTCGTATTGCCGCCTGTCTGTCTACAGCAGATTTGTGCACACACACACACACATACACCCAGAGCCGGAGAGGGGTAACAATCACAGGTAACTGCTACATGTGTAAATATTTACAAAACGCGCCAAGCTTCGACAAACTGACGCCAGGCACCTTCGGAAATGCTCTTCATGGTTGTTGCCTTAACTCTTTCTGTACTGCGCTCGATACAGAGGCGAACTGATCAACTCGGAGGAATGGGCCACCATAATTTGGCTTGTGAACAATTTTGTTGTATCTGAGCCGAATGCCAATCAAACCGAAAATCTACCGAACCGAAATCGATGATTTTGGTCCAGAAGAGCGGAAGTGCTCAAACATTCTTTGACCTACTTCATTGACTACTCTTTGCCCCAGCCTCGGCATGCGTTCGGATCGTGACGGTGTGAACAGAGTAATTGGTTAGGCCTCTGCGGGCCAGGCGTGAACAAAAAAATACAATTCTTCAGCAACCAATTTGATCTGTTATGTTTTACAAATCGCTCTCGACCTAAAATATTATGGAAATTGAGTCGACTTTGGGTCGGAAGCGATTTGTGGAGCATAGGGGAATATTCAAAACTAATTAAATGTCCATTTCCACTTTGGAGTGGGGAATCTTATAAAACCGTGTCTATTCTGCATTCAACAAATATTTTCCTGCTCTTGACCAAAGGGTACATACACCCATTAAACATTCGCACTGAAATCTTGAAATACTCCTATGAAATCCGTCCTAAGGCGTCTCACCCTAAATATTTTCCCATGTATGGAAAATTTTCAAAGTTTCAGAAAAATATTCCATAAAGTTTTCTTAATTTTAGGATGGATTTTATAAGAGAATTTTCTAATTTCCAGGGAGAATTTTGTATGAGTGTAGAGTATGTAACAGTAAGAAGGAAGCATCTCCGACCCTAATTTTCAGACCTGAAATTTAGAAGAAAAAACGTCATATCTCGTACACTCATAAAATAAAATTAATCGCCCTGCAATTTAGAAATTCTCATATTTTTATTCCGTCCTAAGGCGACTCACCCCAAAATTAAGAAAAATATTTTCTCATTTATTGAAAATTTTCCAAGTTTCAGAAAATTTTCTAGTTTTCAGGGCGAATGTTTTATGAGTGTACTTTCTGGAAGTATTTAGTATTTTAAGGATCCGCCAAAGGATTGGTAAAGATCGAATGAACGGGAGTCGAGCTATAAGCAAAAGAATGTTCGCTGCCGCAGCGTAGAAGCCGGGCTTCCTTTAGATGTTACTGCATCATCAAAAGTCAAGCCGAGCGGAAATTTTCGTTGGTACAGAGTATTATAGTCGGGCTTAACCGACTTTTTATAATATGTACTGTAGGTGCATAGAGTATTATAAGTTTGTGCAAAAGTATGTTACAGCCAGAAGGAAGCATCTCCAACCCCATAAAGTATATATATTCTTGGTCAGCATCAGCAGCCGAGTCGATATAGACATATGCTTCTTATGTCTGCAGGCACATCAAGTTTATTTTCTATTTTGGCCGTGAAATAAACGATCGGTCGGAAAATGGGTTTTAGTGAAACAAATTCTGCTTAATTCTTATGTAAGCGCTTCTTAACTCATCCATTATTATTGTTATATGCTTTTAAAGGTATTTAAAGGCAAACAAATTAGTTTTTTTCAATGTTGCAAGGGTATAAGAACTTAAGTTAGCTTAGCCATCTTAATTTTAATAATCTTTACGGCCGATCTTAGGTTTCTGGGTCCGAGCCGGATCGGTCCAAACCCGACTTTTCCAATTTAATCATCCAACGGAGCTGAAAAATCATTCAAGGGATGATCCTTTTTCATATCCTTTGGATGATTTTCAGCTCCATTGGATGATTTAAGACATTTCCTTCCCAAATGGATACTGGAAATCATCCAATGGATATTTTTCAATATCCTTTTTTTCTCTGTATACCAATTCCAAAAGCCTGGCTAAATTAATTTAAAAGAAAGTTTCAAACTTTGATTTGGTTGACTTTTTGGCTCATGCTTTTGATATTTATAATCTTTTCAATAGTATATAGTGTTGCCAGAGGGCGAAGATTACCCATTCTAAATAATTACTTGTTCATCTAGAATTTGCAATTCCTCGGTCTGGTATTTCAGGAATTCCGGGTAATAGCCCCTTTCCACTGGGCATCATTTCTATCATTTTCAATTCTGAAATATTTTGTCGTTTCCATTGACAAAACATCATTTTGTTGACATTCACAACGATACGTAGACAAAAACAGCAGATGTTTTGAGTTTGTTGATTATTATTTGGCTGAAGGATTTGTTATTGTGGATTTATTAAAATAAATGCTGCTTTGATAATGAGCAAGCTGGGTAGACAAACCTTCAATTCAATAAAGATTTTTAACATTTAACCAAGCCCTGTCCAAGGCAAGAATAGTGGTGGAAGCTGCTTTTAGATAATTAAAGCCCCGCCTACGCAGAATAAGCAAATGATTGGACAATCGTAGAGCCGAAAAATGAGGTCCACAACCCGAGGGCACCAATGTCGCCAATGATTTTGATAAACCTCCAGAATTAATAAGGTGCGCCATACATCGTACCTTCAGACTCAACAACAAAGTTAAAATAAAGGTAAAATACGTTTATTTCACTTAAAGTTTTTAATGCATCAGCCACATATACACTCAGGGAAAAATGGCATGGTAAAACCTAAAACAATCATATTTGATCTTACTATGTCCCTTTTGTATTTAAATGAACTAAAAACCACATTGAATTGACTAAAAACATATTAATTCGGTGAATTTGAGTTTCCCCTTTTATATTCCCTAAGCAGGGAATTCCAGCTTGAGAATTACAAGCAGTCGTATTTTTTGCAAAATGCCAGAAATATATTTTTAAGTAACTGTAGGCAGTGTTGGGCATTAATCAATTAAATTTTTAATCAATTGATTAATCAATTAATATTTTTAATCAGTTAATTCAATTGCAGTTAAACTTAACTACAATTAACATATTAATTGCAGCTTTCAATTGATTTAATTGAATTAACTAAAGTTAATTGTAACTTGCAATTTAATTAATTGCAATTGAATTTTCCAATTGTTCTAGACTACAGTTGAAATTTACAATTAAGTAAGCTGTGTAGGCACTGTAGATTAAAGTATTTTTGCTCAGACCAAAAAAATTGTTTTTAAAATCAGTATAAGCTGGGATAAATCGTATTTGACCGTAAGCTGGAATAAACCGAACTTAAAAATGGATCAAGAAAGGTATTCTTGGGACTCTGCTCTGAGCACTGCAGAACAGCTTTTAGATATCTGGTCAAGTAAAAGGAGAAGTTTTATTGGAGTTACAGCACATTGGATAACTAATGATCTACGTAGAGCATCGGCGGCTTTAGCCTGCCAACGATTCAAAGGTGTACACAGCTATGACCGAATATCGGAAGTAGTTCGGGAAATTTATGCTGATTTTGACTTGGATCCAAATAAAATAGTTGCAGCAGTTACTGACAATGGAAGCAATTTTGTGAAGGCTTTCAAATTATTTGGAGTGAAACTCACAAACATTGATGTTAATGACGACATATTCACTTTTGAAGAGACTTCTGAATCTGAAGCTGAAGATGAACTATCCGCAGGAAACATTTGTGTGCTGCCAGCACACCTTCGTTGCTCCGCACACACGTTAAACCTATGTGCGACAACAGATGCAAATAAGGTTTTAAATAATGAATCTACTTTGTCAAATATGCATGCCGGAGTTATTAAAAAATGCAATACTTTATGGAAAGCTGCACGCCGACCCAAATCAGCAGAGATAATAAAAAGTGTCTTAGAGCACACATTAAGCGGACCTGGCGAAACCAGATGGAATAGCCTATTCGATGCTCTTAAACAAATCTTGAGCATTAAGGACAAGAACCCATTTCTTCACAAATCACTTGATATAAAAAACAGGGATGCAAACCACTCGAAAATAAGTACTGGTTCGGTTCAGTGGTTCACACAGTTTCTGAACCGCCGGTTCGGTTCATTACATGGTTTTTGGAGCTTAATGAACCGCGGTTTCGGTTCGGTTCAGTGGTTCACAAAGGGATATTATGATTTCTCTAATAATGTGACTTTTCAAACACTTCAGAAATTTAATTCTTATACACCATTTGAATATCTATTAAATCTTTAGAAGAATGTCCCAAGTTTATTCTGTCGGATTTCAAGGATTCGTCTATAAGTTTCCAGAGGAATGCCCTTCGAAAAGTGAGAATGTCGCCTAAATCTTTTTTATTCTTTTACGTACCATGCATCTTAATAACCCTATATATCATATCCCTTAAGTTAGGCTTAGACCTGAATCATAGCTGAATCAGACCTGAAATGGAAGAGCTGGTCCTGAATTCATGGCATCCTTTTTATGAGTCTCAGCCAGGAATTTTTTCACTGACATGTCCTACTACGTCATGAGCTTAGTTGATTTTAGGCATGATTTCAGAACTGAACCCATGGATGAGTTTCATGGGAAGTACTAAAATATGGTTGAATTCACACATTAAATTCAGTTATTCCTACTGTTCACGCCTGAATCAGCCCTGATTCAGTACCAAAACGTAGAACTGGAGGGATTATATAGAAAAATCTCTCCCGTCTAAAATTGAATTAAGGTAAAAAAGTTCTACAGAAAATTTAAAATATTGTCTACTAGAGGAAAAATACATATTGATGACAGGTATATTAGACAATCGGCGGGGAATTGCAGAACTTACAGTTTTACATTTACAAATTCTCAAATTGATAAAAATCATTTGCTAGAGGAAAGGGATTCCCTTTAAAACTCGTCAGAGAACTGAACCGAACCGAACCGATTTTATTTGTGGTTTTCGGTTCGGTTTAGTAATTCTGAAAGGAAGCCGGTTCGGTTTGCGGTTCGGTTCACCAACTGAAATAAGCGGTTCGGTTCGGTTCAAAACCGGTTCGGTTCAGAACCGGTTTGCATCCCTGATAAAAAACGCGATCAAAGAAAACGAATTTGAATATTTACATATAATACATACATATTATTACATAAATACATATTACGGAATAGTACTGCCATGCCTTCTGGCTCTAAGAAAAAAACTACGCAAATTAGAAAAGAACAACAGTTTTACTTGGTGCAAGCCATTAATAAATTCATATAGACAAAGCGTTGAAAAAAGATTTGAAAATTTGTTTGACATGAACACTCCATATGCGGAAAATGCTGCTATAGCAGCTTTATCATATCCGCGCTTTAAAAATAAATGGTTGACATGCCTGGATCCCACAGATAGCTCTAAGCTGTTTAAAGTTTTCAAGACCTGCATTTCAAAACATGTATCCGAAAATGAATCATCAATGGCATACAGAACAGAAACCAACCAAGAAAACAATTTTTTCAATTTTGATTCTGACTCGGAATCTGATATACCTATAGTCGAAATGAACAGACGGACATGGCTATATCGACTCGGCTGTTGATGCTGATCAAGAATATATATACTTTATGGGGTCGGAGATGCTTCCTTCTGGATGTTACATACTTTTGCACAAACTTATAATACTCTATGTACCTTCGGTACAGAGTATAATAAAAAGTTTTTAACTATTTCCATGTTAAATTTAACTATTGCCCATATTAAATTTGAAGTGTGCCCTTTTTATACTCTGTACCGAAGGTACTTCTGTCCGTCTGTCCGTCCGTCTGTCTGTCTGTCTGTCCGTATGAACGCACAGATCTCAGAGATGGTAAGAGATAGAGGTTTGACATGTATGGGACATATGCTTCTTATGTCTGCAGGCAGATCAAGTTTATTTTCAATTTTGGCCACGCCCCCTCCCGCCCCCGCAATTTAGAAAAAAGTCATATCTCCCACAGTTTTGAAGATAGATGGCTTGTTCCTTCTGGACATATTTAGTTATTAGGATAACTTATCGATCCGCCAAAGGAATGAAGAAGATCGGATGAACGGTTTTCGAGTTATGATCAAAAGACAAATTTTCTTGGTACAGAGTATGTTATAGTCGGGCTTGACCGACTTTCTTTCTTGTTTTTTAATGCATCAGCCACATATACATAAAATTAATCTACGGTATCTCTATTGAACTGGGTTTTTATTAATCCTTCGTAATTTCTTAAGAAGTTTTCTTTGGGTTTCTGCTCTTGCCTTCTCCATGCGCTCCAAGCCGCGCGGCACCCATGTGCTTGAGCCAGATGGCTGCTCGCTTGATGCTCTCATTCACGAGCGTGGAATGCCTCCATAAAAAACTTCGCTGTCAACTGGATCTTCATCCAGGTTCTTCGGGTTTTCCGGGGGCTCATCCGTAAACAAACAAATAACTTACCTCTCTGATATTTTGGTTTTTCCGATGACAGTAATGGCACTGACAGAATGTCGGAAAAAATACCAAATCCACTCGGGGCGAATTTCATCATTTTTAAGAAAGGACACGAAATGAAAGGAAATGAAAATGGAGAAACGTATGGCAGAAATGTTATAATTTCCTTAATTTCTTGTCATTTCAAGAAATGATGTTTCATTTCTTTAGTGGAAATAGGCTATAAGCCAGTACGAGGCTGCGTGTTACTCTTAGCAACCTACCACCTAGATTTGAAAAAGGAGGAACATGAAAAAGCGCCCCTAAATATGTTTCTGAAATTGAGAATCTCAACACATTAATGCTGGATTTTAGTGTGGAGGTCGATTTACCAAGCTGGATCTAGCTTTTTCCATTTTAAACTAGGCAATTTCGAGTTAATGGTAAATGCGGCAGCATCCTCCGGCTTCATGACAGACCAGTCCTCAGTTTGGCATTTGGTGCAGCCATTTAGATGGCGCAACGACTGTCGATGTGCCAGCACTTTGTTCGGGCATAGCCAACCGCAGCTGATTGATTGACGTGCCTGAGAGCGTGTCTGCCTTGCCAGCTGCAGACGAGCATCCAAATCCATCCCCGGTACATTCTGCTGTGGGCAAACTTTTCAATGGCAAATGCTGATTAATTTTCTCCAAACTTGCTAATGGTAAAATGGTCAATGTCATGTGTCTTCTAAAAACACAATACGTAATGTTTCATAAGGAGTAATTTTGATGTGTATTATTGTTAAATCTGCTAAAAGTTTACGTTTTGGAAAATCTCCCACAGTAACAGTCCGCTCCTGCCGTTTCTTAACTCCCTTGCCCTTGCTAGACAACTGTGCAATGTTATTTATGCCATTCGATATTTATCGCAGTTGTTGCTGTTTGCCGTCTGCCAGTTGTCCTTCTCCCTCCTTCTCCCCTCTCCAACGCACACTCCCACACACACCTACTGTCTTTACACACTTATTCCTTTTTTTATTATTATTATGCTGTCATTTTTGTTGTCGCGACACTGTCAGTGCATGTTGTTTGGGCTTTTGTGTGGCAGACTTGCTCCTCCCTCCCCCTGTAAATGTCCTTGTGTATCCCTTTATGTTTCCACGCAAAAGGGTTTTCGGCGCCTTGTTTGTCTAAGCATGATATATGTGTCAATGCCTCAAATACCCCCAAACATTTCATTACTGGAAACGAAATTGATCTTGAAATCTGTTTCCAAGCTCAGTTCCAATTGCCAGAAAAACAAATCATTTTCCCACTTTTCCTATGCCAAATCATGTCGAATGTGCCTAATAATGTCAACAAGGTAATATTTCTTATGGTCCAACGCACCCAAGTTGGTCCTGTCAGATGAGAGAGCGTCGTAAATTTCAATGGACCATCTAAAGAAGCCGAAGGAAGAAGAAATATTACTATTTTTGTACTTTGCGTTTACAATTGCAAGGCCAAAATTCAAGCAATTTAGGGCCGATTTGATATCTTTTATATAGCTCTATCTGTCACATAAACTAACAAACAAGAAAAAAAGTCGGTCAAGCCCGACTATAACATACTCTGTACTAAGAAAATTTGTCTTTTGATCATAACTCGAAAACCGTTCATCCGATCTTCATCATTCCTTTGGCGGATCGATAAGTTATCTTAATAACTAAATATGTCCAGAAGGAAAAAGCTATCTATCTTCAAAACTGTGGGAGATATGACGTTTTTTCTAAATTGCGGGGGCGGGAGGGGGCGTGGCGCCAAAATTGAAAATAAACTTGATCTGCCTGCAGACATAAGAAGCATATGTCCCATACATGTCAAACCTCTATCTCTTACCATCTCTGAGATCTGTGCGTTCATACGGACAGACAGACAGACGGACAGACGGACATGGCTATATCGACTCGGCTGTTGATGCTGATCAAGAATATATATACTTTATGGGGTCGGAGATGCTTCCTTCTGCCTGTTACATACTTTTGCACAAACTTATAATACTCTATGTACCTACGGTACAGAGTATAACAACACTATGTGTGCGTTATGCGTTAAAAGCTAACAATCAGCTTTTTTCCCATCCAAAAAAAGCTAATTTTTGGCTATAAACGCATAACGCACTTCTAGTGTAAATCAGCAATAAGAGGGTAAATGCTAAATTTTCCTAACGCATGGCAGCGATCTAGGAGAAGAGAAATCTGCTGAACCTGCCAAAGTTTGTATCTAATCAACTATGTTAAATAATCCGGCCCTTCCGGTGGAGCTTATATACTATCAGGCATTAATGCCGCTACTGAGCTGAGCCGAAACCAAATTTTACCAAATTTAGAAAATTAGTTTGTGACATTTGCACTGCCGTGGGCGCCATTTGCTGCTTCCGACTATTGTATTCCACTGTGACAAAGCATTTAGCTTTCACCTTCCGCAGAATAATCCTAGCTACGCAATCCATTTGGAGACTGGTCTACCTGCATTATTCACTTTCACGTTGGACATCCACTTCAAATATGTTTCGAAATCGTGGAATATGCCAGACCGTTGCTACCCAAAAATAGACACAAAGCACCTGCTAGAATTAAAATCTAAGTTTTTCGGCCAATGGATCAAACTGGCCAGAGATTATGAGGCACCTTAGACACTGGAAATCCCAAGCTTGTGGAGGTTGGAGCAGATTGACATTGATTGATTGAGAATGATGTGAAAAGTTAAAAAAAATGAACATTTAGCCTAAATGGAAACAATTACATTTAAAACGATATCGGTGCATACAGAATAATGCAAATTTTTAAAGCAAGAGTTGGGATGCTCAACCTAAATTACCGGCCACACCTGCAAAATCAAAACAATGAATGCTCGTTGTGCAACGTAATGCACTTCTTGGAGAAATGTCCAATCCTACAAGAGACCAGGGCTGTATGTTTCGGATCACCGTATTTGAACGTGGAGGAATGTATCAACTTGCTGAACAGAAGCAACTGGAACAGCCAAGCAGCATACGTCAGCCATATAAATAAAGGAAGAGTATTTTTAGTGAGATAAAAGCGCCATTAACGTATATTTTGTCATTTGATTTGTCTCGTCTAGTTAAGTAAATGTCCAGTTAATATTTGCCAATAAGCTAAAATGTTAAAAACAATAATATCAGAATGTACAATTGTGACAAAAGAAGAAGGAAGAGTCGGCATTGGGCTCAAGGCAAACATGCCAAGCCCGCAATATGCCAAAAAAAATATATAAAAGGTGATTTTTTAAGAGCTATAGGAAAGTTTTTCAAAAAAAAATCACATAAAATTCAGAAAAATTAATGAAATTTTTATTTGAATCGATGGTACGGTCCATATAATTTAATGTTTGAAGATTATTTCATGCAAATGTTGACCGTGACTGCGCCTCAAATGGTCCATCCGCTTAGTCCAATTTTGGCATACTCTTTCCAACATTTCGGCCGGTATCTCACGAATAAATGCTTCAATGTTGTCTTCAATGCGTCAATTGAAGCGGGCTTGTCTGTATAGACATGAGCTTTAACATAGCCCCACAAAAAATAGACTAAAGGCGTTAAATCGCACGATCTAGGTGGCCAATTGACCGGTCCCGAACGTGAAATAAAATGTTCACCGAACTCGCCTCTCAATAAGTCCATTGTTGCGCGTGCTGTGTGGCATGTGGCACCGTCTTGTTGAAACCACATGTCATGCAAGTCAAGCTCTTGCATTTTGGGCAAAAAAAAGTTTGATATCATCTCACGGTAGCGCTCACCATTCACAGTTACGTTACGATTCGCATCATTTTTGAAGAAGTACGGTCCAATGATGCCACCAGCCCATAAACCGCACCAAACTGTGACTTTGTCTGGATGCATTGGTAGCTCTTGCAATGCTTCTGGCTGATATTCACTCCAAAATCGACAATTCTGCTTATTTACGTACCCATTGAGCCAAAAATGAGCTTCGTCGCTGAACACAATTTTTCGGTAAAAAATGTGGAATAAGCGGATGGACCATTTGAGGCGCAGTCACGGTCAACATTTGCATGAAATAATCTTCAAACATTAAATTATATGGACCGTACTATCGATTCAAATTAAGATTTCATGCATTTTTCTGAATTTTATGTTTTTTTTTTTTAAACTTTTCCATAGCTCTTAAAAAATCACCCTTTACTACTTCTACTACTACTACATAGCATTTAGCTTGCAGCCCTAAGCTTGACTAGAACCTACTACTACATAGCATTCAGTATAAGATAGGGCTGCAAGCTTGATTAGAACCGAACTGGCTCGAGCCCGGAGTTCCGACTTTTAGTTTCATGTGAACTGAACCTCT
Organism: Lordiphosa fenestrarum; assembly: GCA_035044985.1. Lineage (NCBI taxonomy): Eukaryota > Metazoa > Arthropoda > Insecta > Diptera > Drosophilidae > Lordiphosa > Lordiphosa fenestrarum. The sequence continues at coordinate 196,404 of JAWNNO010002009.1, forward strand.
AAAAAAATAAATGACAAACCTGTTTCTAACCTAAACTTTCGGCTCGGTTCATCAAAAATGGTAGACATCAGAAAAGTTGACCTTCTGACTAGCGACATCATCTGTTTTCTGGTTAATAGTAAGCAACTTAAAATGGGCAGGAAAGTGTTATAGAAACCCTAAAATAGAATTTAGAACTACTTATAATCCTATCCCCACCAAAATTAGTTCAATTTTTGCTGAGATCCTCGACTTTAAAGTATTTTTAAAGATTCACAAAAGCAAGTTAAGCATTAGTAAACTAAATTTTAAAAGTTGGCTTATTTGGGGTTTAATTTAGGCGGTCTTCCCTCACTGCAGTCAAAACAATGTTCGGCTCAGTTTTCCTCCTACGCGTTTCCGCAAATTTTTTTTTAAATATTTCTATTGTTTGTTTTTTTACAAAAGTTTCATTTATTAACTAGACTTCTGCTACCATTCTTGGCCGCTTATGCTAGTGTGTAGTATTTGGTTTTAACAGTACTTGGCAGTGTCCATTTGGGCTTACCGATAATGTACAAGGGTTTTAATCTAAGTTATAAATAAAAAAATTGGGAGAATTTGGTGTATATAGTGTTTTGCTCAGAGCTCGCAAATAAATGTCAACACTTTCCGACTGTCAGAAAATAACAGTTTGCTTACGAAGACAACGAAAAGGGGAAACGAAAGACACTTTGATTTCTGTTTTTGCTCAATTCTGTTTCGCTCAGAGCAAAGACACTTTTTTCGTTTCTGTTTTTCTCGTGTCTTTCATAGACCGTTTCGCCGAGAGCGAGCTACCAAAGTGTTTTTTGTGTATGTATGAGAGGATTTGTGTTGCTTTGCGTGTTCTTTACAAGTTTTTAGCCAATTTGTTGGGGTGTTGTGACAGCTTGTCAAGGTATACCGCAGCCTGCTTATTGCTTATATCTCCAACCATAGGAACTCCAAGGTCATTTTCAATATCCCTGCTTCTCAGGTACCATTCAGCTCCCGTAATACGCCTAAAGATTTTCGCCTGGACCACTATAATCTTTGTGAGGTGGGACTTCGACGCGATTCCATAAATTTTTAGGCCGCATCTCCATACCGGAGCCAGAATAGCCTTGTAAATTAGGACTTTGTTCCTGACACAGCTTGTTCTTGGAGTTCAGGAGCCACCCCATGCGCCGTGCTTTGGCCGCCACAGCCTGAGCTGTTGCCTTGACATGGTGTCCGAAAGTCAGTCGTCTTCTATCCAGTGTCAATCCAAGGTATTTATGTGCAGCCTTAGGCTCTATAAGCAGACCGTGCAAGAATACTCCCGGGCAGGTGTCACGAAACACACTTGTCTGTGTTTATGGCAATGTTATATCTAGCGGCCCAGTTGCTAAATCTATTCAGGAACTCCTAAAGGGCATCAGTGGCCGTGTCGTCAGCAAATGTTGCGATAAGAAGGTCTTCGGGGTTTTCCAGCGGAATGCTACAGGCTCTGGGCATGAAGTGTGAGTGAGTGAATAGGGAGTATAGCGTAGGGCCCATGATGCAACAATAAAGGTGGGGCGGCGTCAGTGTGATGCGTACTTTTGCCAAAAGCTTACGGCTTAAGAGTACGCGCAGCACTGAACGTGATGGCACTTTGCAGAGAACTCACACTATGCCGCCTTACCTTTATTGTTGTCTCATGGTAGGGCCCAACACGCTACCCAAAAATACACCAGCCCGAATGTTTCTTGTTTGGGATGTCGCTCCGTCCCGTTGTAACCTCAAAGGTTCTTGATAAGCAGATACAGTTAGAGCGGGAGTTTCTTGATCTTTGATAGATCGTGCCACACTCTACTGGATGTCTAGGTAAGCTGCCACTACATACCCTCTCCCATCATACCTACTAGAGCTGTACCCGTGACGTGAGTTTGACCGTGTCACGGTGTGTCACGACGTGAAATAGAGCAAACATAGAGTTTCGTGCGAAAACATCCGCGATCCGTGCGTTATTCGCGAGTGAATTAAGATTAAAAATCGTAAGTGCAGCTTTCACACATTAAAAAATATTTTTTTACCAGAAAATTAATTTAATGTTTTATGGCATTTACCTAACAAAATGGTGCGGTCACACTCAAAAGAATAAATAGAATAAAATGCTACAGTAGCAGCTGAAAGCAGCACTGCTACTGCGCTGCAGCAGCCAACAGTCTTTTGTTCATAACTCGACAACCGTTCATCCGATCTTTACCAATTCTTTGGCGGATCGATAATTAATCCTGATAACTAAATATGTCTAGAGGGTACGAATCATCTATCCTTAAGTCTTTGGGAGATATGAAGTTTCATCCAAATTGGCCGCTTTCAGAATTTTCCATGGTTTTGGCCAATATTTCGTCCGGAATGGTGGTTATCCTTGGCGGATATTGTTTTCAGGTTTTCCAATATCCTTCCCTTGTTGGTGTACACCTTTGATTTCAAATAGCCCCACAAAAAGAAGTCTGGATGCGCAAAATCTGGTGAACGTGGAGATCAGTCAAAATGATTACTCGTCTTCTTTAGCCACGATCCTTTGGAATTCCAGATGGGTACGACGAAAATGCCATTCTTGCCGGGTTGGCATCGACCTACATCAAATGGCCAACCAACGCACATCAGATTGCAACTGCTGCAATTTTATGTTTTTTTTTCATGGAATTTCCTCTCCTAATGAAGTCAAAACAAGACATTGCACCATATACACCATGACTATTGCAGTATTTATGGGAATAAGGACGAGATAGGAAGCATCCAACACCTTCTTCAAGACAGCCCTGCACTTTTTTGAAAAGCGTGCCCAGCATTTGGTGAAAACCATTCTTTGGTTTGGTTTGATCTTGGCCTTTGGCAAGCAACTTAAATAACAAAATTTACCTTAATTGAATTTTATTCTTCTAAAAGCAACTTGTTGGCTTCATCCGGAGTGGCTCAAATTTTTCGAATTTTCGTTGAACGGGCTTTAAAGGCTTTAAAGTCCCTGTGCTGCTTTTTCTGGTCAGTTTTGGGAGCGGAACGTTAACCGTCAGCTTTGGGACTTCAAGAAGTGCATAAGCTCAGCTCCGCTCCGATAATTGGGTGCGGTGGGTCTCAGGTCTTAACTCAGTTCAGACAAGGATCACAGGGAACTCTTCTTTTGGGAGCATTTAACTTATTGTGAACAACATGAACCAACTCATCTCAAGAGCTGTTTTGGTTTTTAGATAATAACGGCTCGGCACAATGATTCCTAATTTTTCTTCTTTTTTTTTACTAAAATATGTACGAAATTTATTGTTAATATTATTGGTTTGAAGCGTACAAATAATGAATTTACCGCAATTTTATCGATACGCTTATACTTACATTCAGATATATATGTATATATATCGGGTATATATACACGCGTTCTTGCTTAGGGACTAATTAGAAATCAGCTTAGGACTAATCTCTTATCAAACAAATGTAGCGTCGTAATATTAGAAACCTACGGACTAAACACACAAATCCTTTTCTGTTTTGTTTTCTTCTGAAATGATTGCCAGCGGTCGGTCGCTAATCTTAACTAAGACACAGGAGATCGTTGAGGCGTTGATGTTGGGGGGCATCATGTCAGATGGGGGGTGGCCGTAGTGGTGGCCGCTGACTTGCCGGCAAAGAAACGATTGCCACCCGTCTGTGTGGTGAATAGCAGTGTGTCCACCGAGGGCAGCATTTGATGGGAGCGCACCAGGAGCGGTACATTAACCACCGAGAGAGTGGTGGGTGCTACAGAGACACTGGTGGCCTGAGAGCTGGTCGTGATGGTGGTGCAGCTGCTTAGCTTGCCCTGTGCATTTAAAGTGAAGGCGGGCAGATAATAGTTGCCCGAACGGGACTGCGATGAGGAGCACACATTGGATGCTGTGGAGGAGGAGGTTGAAACAGCCGCCAGCTCTATGGAGGCGGGCGACGAAAAGGGTGACGACTCGAGAGATGGGCAAGCTAACCGATCGCTGGGCTTACAAGGCACTGCAACGAGAGGAGAAGAAGCAAGTTAGTATGTTTCCAAATGATTTGTTTGATGGCTCGGACTTACAGAACTCTTCATCTGGTAAAAGATCGTCGGGTAACTCGTTTTTAATCTGAAAGTGCAGGGCGGCAGCTGCTTCCGAGGAGATGGCGTTATCGGATGTGCCCATCTCGGTGCTGACTACAGGCGCATCGTACAGGCCACACTCCTCCATCTCCAGAGCCTGTTCCATGATCAATTCCTCGGCCGAGGTGAGACTCAGACCATGCAGATCCAGGAATGGACCTTGGTTGTGCATGGGTTCCTTTTTGATTTGGGCCATCAAAGGAATGACTGACGGTTGAGGAGGCGTCTGACTGGATGGTTTCTGTTGCAGCTGCTTGGGTGCCAGCTGCTTACGCTCTCGCTTGACTTTCGCCTGCTTGGCTGGAGCCGGCGGTGGTGCCAATGGCACCAGAACAGTACTTAGCTCTTGTTGTGACGGACTTGACGCCGGCGGAGGATGCACCTGCTGAAGGGCTGTGCCCGCCGGCAAGGTAATGCCCAAGGCAGCCAGGGTGGCCTGTTGTGGCTGCTTTTTCTTGCGCGCCTGTTTTACTGGGGGTGCGGGCTCACTTGGAATCACTGGGGTATCCGCTTCATTACTAGTTCCCGCGGCTGCTGCCGCTGCCGCCGCCGCCGCTGCAGCTGCAGCCGCTTTCTGGGCCTTTGTGGTGGTGGACTTTTTAGAGCAATAGGAGGGAATGTTTTCGAGATGTTCGCCAGTCTTGTGATCCACTTTGTGGCGACGTCGGGTATGCTTAAGCCAATTGGGAAAGTTGGTAAAGTCGCGTGGACAATAGTTGCACTTGAAGGGTCGCATTCCTGTGTGAATGTTGGAGTGTTGCTTCAGCTTCGAGTTGCTAATAAAGCTCTTGTCGCACACATTACAGGCAAAGGGACGCTGCTCCAGATGCACCAGATTATGCACCTTCAGGCAACGTTCAGTTTTGTACATTTTGCCACATTTCTCGCAGCGATAGGATCGCGTCTGGGCATGATATTTTTGATGGCGCTGCAGATGCGAGCGTTCCTGGAAACGTTTCTGACACTCCGGACACTCGTAGGGTTTCTCCGAGGAATGGATGCGGGCATGATGGGTCAGATTGATTTTCTGCACAAATTTCTGCCCGCAAATGTCACATTGGTATTTCTTGTTATCGCTGTGAATCTTCCGATGCATCCACATGCTGCCCAGCTTGAGACTAAGAAACAAGAAACTAGGATTAAGGGATAATTCTAAGAAGGGTGTGCAAATGACTTACCATTTGCCGCAATCGGGACACTTCTTCCAGGTGTCCTTGCGCCCCTCGCTGTTGCGATGCGTCTTCAGATGCTTCTTCAGTCCGGCCAGCAATTCAAATTCCCTCTGACATTCGCTGCATTTGTATGAAATGCGCACTCGATGAGCAGCTGTCTCATGCTGGCTCACCTCCTCTGCATTCTCCAGCACCAGGTCATGACAGTCCAGGCACTTGTACAATGGTGGAGGAACAACAGGCTCCAGTTCCAAGCTGGCCGGGGGCGGCATGTTGTTGGCCTGAGCCTGCGCCTGGAAGATGGTAAATGCTGCCGGCATAAAATCTACTGCATCACAGAGCTCCACCTTGGTCATCACTCTGTCCTCGGCCGGCTCTTCTTTGAACACCTTCAGACGCACTGCAGTGGACGCCGGCAGCTTGGACTTGGTCGAGGGCAATTTCATTGAGGTGTTAGCTGACGCCGCAGCTGATGCTGCTGCCATGGCCGTCTTCTTAAACGGCGAATTCGTAAAGGCATTGGGTGGCTCGGGCCGAAGAAAGGTCACATTGAACTCTGAACTCTGATTGCCAGCCAGATCGCCCGCCGCAATGCCCGTGCTGGGTCCAGGGCCCGCCAAATCCGTGGCCAAGTTTAGCTCCGTATTGTTCTGGGCGCTCTCATCGAGAACGCGCCAAAAATCCGTCGACGATAAACTATTCCCATTGACCAGACTGGCCGAGCTGATGGTCACGCACGCGGACAGATCAATATCCAGCGATTCATCCTTGATGCTGGATATGGAATCGAAATTATTGATACGCAGCAAGGAGCTGAGTATTTCATCATGTGCCGCCTTGGTGGGGGTGCCAGCATCTGCGCCGCCACCATAGATTTTAGGCGGCAATTTCTTGCTTGGCGCCTCTTCTTTCATTTTCTTGAGTTTTGCTTTACACTCCATTCGGCAATACGTCACGGCACAGCGGTCGGCTTTTGCTCACGTTTTGATTGCAGTTCTAGCAATTTTTCAGCTCACTGGTCACTTTGCACAATCACTGGCTAATTGGTAAGCACATTGTGCTGTCCTGGGCACACAAATTATGCGTGGAATTCACGAAAAACATTTAATTATTGTGAAATGCGCGTTGGCTTGTTGTTCTTGTCACGCTTACGATTCTCGAGTCGCCATGATTGTTTATCGATGGCAGAGTTGCTTGTAAAGCAATTGTGTGTTGGAAAACGAGCGGCATTCTGCCAGAGTTGCTTGCCTGTAACTATCGATTAAAAGTCACTGCAACTGTGACAGTTACTTTCAAATTTTTGGAGCTTGTGACATTTAAATAGCGTTTTTAAGTGAAAATATTCCGATTTTGTAAATACTACTACCTCATTTAGCTATTCACTAAGCATAAGCCGGCTTAGGTGTTTGCCAAAATCATTATTTATGTACCTTGCGAGGTGGAGAGAGAGCGTCGCTATATTGGATCAGTCCCATTCTCTATATTATTGTTTCATTCAGGTACTCGAGCTCACAATTTTGCATTCCAAATGGAACAAAAAATATTTAAAAACCCAAAGTTAAACCTTTCCTATTTCAATAAGGCTATATGCATGGTCCAGCCCTGAAGGAATCTGCTCTTGTTCACAGGGACTGTGACTTTGTGGCACTCTGGCTCAGTCACATGCACGCCGCTGTTGCTCATCTCTAGCCGATGAACAAATATGGCGTCTGAAGAAAACGAAAACGTTGTGAATATGGAAAATTTAGGTAAAATAATTTAAAGTAGTCTTTATCAAAGCATGCAGTGAGTTATTAATCACATTTGCCACGAATTCATGTTGAGGGCAACCCTGTGTACAACTCAAATGAGCTGCGTCAACGATAGCAAGTGCACAGACGAAAAGAAAAACGTGAAGATAACGCGGCAAAGCAACGACCTCGAGCGGCATTCCCTTGTGTAAATGAATTAAATAATTGTTTCGTTTGGAACGTTCATATTTTGTAGGACGCCGCACACGTTCAGGACGCAAAGCTACTTCACCAGCACCCGCAGTGGCAACCAGGACAACGCGGCGCACAACCAAACGGCAAGCGCAGGTCAGTATCACCCACGCACAGTCTTACTTAGAAGCACCCACACACACGCTAGTTTGCAGTTGATGAAAATAAACGCATTTTCCATGTGGATGTGGCGTTGTTCCATTCGCAAATGATGTCCAAATGATTTTCTGCAAGGGCCAACTGATGACGCAAACAGATCGAAGCGTGCAAACCCAAATCGGTGTTCATTAGTCCATGTCTTTCACCATCTATATATTAATATGTTCCCTTTCCAGTTGAGCGATCACGAGGAGGAACCAGAGGAGCAGCCGATAATGGCCCACGAAGAGGGTGAGGAGGAGGAACAGTCGCAAAATGTCAGCCAATTGAGTGAATCCACAGTGCAGGAAGTGCAGTTGGATGATGATGTGGAAATGATGGTGGCTTCCGGTGAGGCTGGAGGTGTGGATGAGAAAAGTTCCTCATTTCCATTTGGCAATACGGGCGCTGAACAGCACTCGGAGACCAGCGACGATGTCAAAGAGAGACGTGGTGAGGGGTGTGTGGATACCTCTCTGTTAGCTTCACTTGCTGGGGATAATGCCAACAGCTTACCCTCCGTGGGTGATTGCCACCCCCTGTCTTTAGACAATGAAAGTGCCTCCAATGTGGAGAAGTTAAACTCATCGGAAGATTCCATCTCACATCAGGCCATAGCTGAGAGTCTGGGCGATGGTGACGTAGATAACAGCAATGCCACAATTGTAAATACCGAGATCATCTCCGAGGATGAACTTCCTCCCCCCAGTAAGCCAGAAATTAACGATGCCGAAGAAGTGTCGGACGAAGAATTGCCCGCACCAGCACGTGCTGAATTGCCTGCCGATGCTGAGGTAATATCTGAGGATGAGTTACCCACACACAACAACAACAACGAGTCCAAGTCCACGCAGAAGCGTAAAGCCGACAAGAATATCAAACATGAGCAGAGCCCAAAAGAAAAGTCCACAGAACAGTATAGTCCTGGCAGTCCCACCACAGAGAGCAATGAAGCGGAGCCGCCCTCTGAAAAGCGAGTTAAAGTTGAAGGTAAGTGGCCCTACAACATCTTGATTAGGCAGCAAATGCTGACAGAACTCCCTTTCTAGTAGAAGGCGAACCCAAGGATAAGAAAAAAGAAAAAGAACGTGACAAAGAAAAAGACAAAGATGCCAGGGAGAAGGAAAAGGAGAAAGAACGCAACAAGCTGCCCGATCTTGACAAATACTGGCGGGCAGTCAAAGAGGATCCGGCTGATTTTACGGGTTGGACATATTTGCTACAATATGTAGACAGTGAGGTATGAGGCTTATTATGGAAAATCCAACGAAATTTCAGTTTTAAATTCGGTGTCTTGTAAAATTCCAGTCGGATGCTGAAGCGGCACGCGAGGCCTACGACACATTCCTCTCCCATTATCCCTATTGCTATGGCTACTGGCGGAAATATGCCGACTATGAGAAACGCAAGGGCATCAAGGCCAACTGCTATAAGGTGAGTACCCCCAACCAACAAAAATTCCTTTTATGTGCAATTTCAAATACTATTCGCAATTCTTTGTATTACGCTTACGATTACGATTGATATATACATACTTAAACATATATTTGTTATAATGCAATTTATTATAACTTAATAAATAAAAAAATACCAACTACATTCAATAAATGCTACAATTACCCAATGAAAACCCAATTACAACTGAGAGATATGCCTCAGTTCAGCACCAGTTAAGCAATTTTAGCCAGGGTAGTGGATGAGGAACTTAAACATCACCCTGGCTCGGGGAATGAAATCGAAAGTTGGTCCAAAAATAAAAAATAAAACAAGGTTTAAACTGGGAAGGGAATTCGTTAGGCTATTCATCTAGTTTTGGTTTAAAAAGTTTTAGATATAAATTGGTTACTCAGTTCAATAGCTGACAAAGTTAAGCTTACAACACCAAGCACAAATGCACACCTCCTATTCTAGCTGTCACACTCTTTGGTGGTATGGCTTACTGCACTTATCCACATCTTGCTCCACATGGTCCTGTTATCTAGTTACTGTTGCTTCTTTCTTTACTATCAGTCGTATGGCAAATTTAACATTATTCAACATCAACAGAAATGGTATGTCAGAAGTCGACACTGCATTATCAGTTCAATATAATTATATGTTGTTGGGGGCTAATGAAGGCACCGCTACCAATCCTGGTCTATTATGCCCCCCTAATGAATTTACAAATCTTCTAGCAGCCCTATTTCCTGTACGGATTTCACGACTTTGAGGGTTCTAGGCTTTGATTCTTGTTATGGTGAAAGCTGTGTTGGGGGCTGTGGTTCACTTTTAAAGCTTTTGCTTGTCTCATACCCCCTTTGTTTACCCATTCTCTTCTTTTTAAAGTAGCTCCATAATTATTATTATATTGTTTCCCTAGCCGCAGTAGGGTTCTGGGCCTAACATTGCGTTGGCTGCCCTCTTGCGTGCCATTATATTGTTGTGTACCGTTATCCACCGTAGGGACAAGTTGTTGTTTGTCTATAAGCGCGCTCGCACAAATGCGGCTGAAAGATGAACTGACGGCTAAGCAAGACATACAAAAAACTAACTTGCTTGGAGCTTCGGTTCGCGGGCTCGAATCAAAAATTACCAATGGATTCCAATAAGGTTCGCACCTTGGTTCAGCTCATGCTTAATACAAGTTTAAATAGTAATCGACCTAAATACGAAATAAACTGTAAGAAAATTGCGTCGACTTACGTACCAAAAGTGTTTCCACAGTAATGTTAAGCTCTCATTTTGTGATTAATTCAATAAGCTTTGGAGAAAAGAATCTTAAAAAACAGAGGCTTATTTGGGTAGGGATTCTAATGGTAATTCAGAACATTTTTATAGATGCTTGCATTAATCTTTCCTGCCGATTGTAAAACTCAGTCTTTCATAACCATCAGGATAAGAGAAGAAGTTGCTAGGAAATAGGTCAAATTTTTTCATGTCATTAGTTTTTGTTGAACCGAACCGAAATTATAGGTTCGGAACAGGTTCAGGTTAAGCTTTAGTACTTTACGAGGTTGGGTTTGAGGTTCGGTTCACAGTAATCTGAAAGTCGGAATTCCGGGCTCGAACCGGTTTGGTTCAAAGCCGGTTTGCAGCCCTGCTTAAAACACGCAACTTGTTGCACTTCGTATCGAAATTAATGTATTGAAGGTCGTCTAGGGGACAATTGTCCCCTGCAGCAGCCATTTGCAACCAGTTAAATACCAGTTGGCCTTTGTGTGGCCCACCCAATATGTAACCTATTCTGACATGTTTTAATTCATCTCTACACAATAAAGTACGCAGTGTTGCAATTAATTAAATTTCAGCCTCATGATACGCACTTTTTCCTATTCAGATTGTTATTGCATTAACCCTTACTTAATCGTTGTGTTTTTGAGCACTTTGAATTAATTTTCTGTTTTAATTTCCACTGCAATCAGTCAATTTCAACTTCAGCGGCAGTAAATTCGAAAATAAGCACCAAACACATTCAGCGCAGTTGCCCAACTCGCCCGAATCTAGCTATTTTGCTACCAGTTAAAATCTAGTTGCATTACAACTAGGTCTCTGCAGGGTTATTACTGCTGGGCGCATTGAGAGGATAGCTATTTCTCTATTAAGGGAGAATTCTAGTCTGCAGTTTTGAATAAATATTTTTTTTTTATAATCTATAAACATTTCAGTTCACACACAGAAAGTTTCAGGTCAATCCGACAATTATTTTCAGAGTTTCACGGATATTTGTAAATAGGTATCTGGTACTGGTACCAATTAACTTGAAATTTGTGTGAGCCTTTCTCTCTATGGTCCGAACTAAGACCATGTAAAAATTTATTTTTTCAGTATTTTAATAATATTTGATACTTTCAAAAAAACCCAACAAAATGAACTTTTTTCAAACTGTATTAAAATTAGTTGGATTTATTTAACTTAGTTTAGGGTTTATCAACATTCATACTTGTTAAGAATCTATTTTTATTTGTATTCTTCTGGTGACTAGAATGGCAGAAATTGTGTTGAGATGGAGGCACCCTTTTTATACTCTGTACCGTAGGTACATAGAGTATAATAAGTTTGTGCAAAAGTATGTAACAGGCAGAAGGAAGCATCTCCGATCCCATAAACTGTATATATCCTTGATCAGCATCAATAGCCGAGTCGATATAGCCATGTCCGGCTGTCCGTATGAACGCACAGATCTCAGAGATGGTAAGAGATAGAGGTTTGACATGTATGGGACATATGCTTCTTATGTCTGCAGGCAATGCAAGTTTATTTTCAATTTTGGCCACGCCCCCTCCCACCCCCGTAATTTTGAAAAAACGCCATATCTCCCACGGTTTTAAAGATAGATGGTTCCTTCCTTCTAGACATATTTAGTAATCAGAATATCTTATCGATCCGCCAAAGGAATAACGAAGATAGGATAAACGGTTGTCGAGTTATGATCAAAAGACTGTTCGCTGTTCGCATCTTTCAGCTGCTACTGCAGCATCAAAATTTATGCTGAGCGTATAAGTTCGCTGGTACAGAGTATGCTATAGTCGGGCTTGACGGACTTCCTTTCTTGTTTTAAGCACTACGCCCCTGTACCAACCTAAAACTTTTTCCATATTTAATTTTTTCTACACTAGAATACCCCCTTCTAAGGTAGCTTTCCCCCAAGTAAGGTCTCCGCTTGAAATATGCTAGTATGTTCTAGAATTGACTCAAACCTTTTCATTTTCGGTTCAGCTACCCCAAGAACAGTTCCTTGGGGTGACATTGGTACACATGAATTATGTCTGGTTACATTTCCTTTGAGATCCATTCTTATGTGCTTGTCAAATCTCTTAGCCTTTTGTCAAACACGACGGCAAGATATTTGAAATCTTTTTCCAATGTTATGAGACAACCGGATAGGCGTAACAGCCTAATTCTAATTGTATAAAGGAAATGGTTTATATAGAGAGTGGAATTAAGTAGAGGATAGAGTAGATGTCGAATCTGTGCAGCATTGGAGCTTACCCTAGCCAGGTAGCTATTAAGGAAACAACGAGTACTCTGAACTTAGTTGGGAGTTGGCACGATGTTGCTCTCCAGTCCGTTGATAGCAGTGTAGATTGTTGGTTTGTAGATGTCCTCTGTGGCCGACAGGTTGGTGACATTATTTGTCAGTTGTTGCAGAGTCGGCTACTAGTGCGTGAAGGGAGGGGAACAGTGAGCTAGGTGTGGTATGCAAGTTCCCCCACAAGACTGCTGGCAAGGAATTGCTTGTTTAGCATCCTGTAGTGGGCCTTTACTCCAAGCATTTAGACCTGCTCCTGCAGATGGTTTAGTTAAAAGCCCCTTATCTATATTATTAATGCAGTGTGTCATCTTTCTATTTTGTCCGAGTTAAGTACTTCAAATCAGAGCTGTGAACTATAATTACCATTACAACTATTGGAATACTTAAAAATATAATTACAATTACAATTATTTCGCAATTAAAAGTTTAACAATTGAAATTGTTTGCAATAGTTGAAACTATTTTAGTAGTTTCGGTGGTAAGTTTTAATTACTTAACAAATTGGAAAAACCAAACAGAAACTACTACAATTATTTCAAATAACAAATAATTTAATTATTTGGAGTAATTATTGAAATAATTTTAGTTGTAATGGTAATTAGGTTTTTAAGTACCGCAATAATTGTAATGGTATTGGTAATTGTAGTTAACAGCTGTGCTGCTAATTTATGTACATATGTAGGAAGCTTCCCGGTTTCTACCACACTCTTGACAAACAATCATCGATATCATCTATAGATTCATTCCCCGATCTTCAGGTGTGCTTTAACTGTTTTGTTCATGGCGGGTTTTGTTGACCCTTAAAGTAAGAATCCACTTGTCATAAATACATATGTGTTCCACAACTAACGTTGTTGTGCAGTCCAGACGTTCCTTTCTGAAACCAATTCGAAACGAATTCGTTTCGTCTCGTCTACTTCTCTGCATTGCGTTACGTTTTGTATCCACCAGTTACTACTCCTTCATCCTTCAACACCAAATAGATAGTGAGCACACATCTCGTGCAGTCGTAAGTAAGTACAAATGGCGTTACAATGAAATTTTTAAGTCTCTCTGTGCAAATATTTTTGTTCTGTTATATGAAAAACACCAAAGTGAAACCAATTGTGTGTAAAATGTATTTTTTGTGTCTATGTAAACATGCTAAGTTTGTTTTTAAGCCCGAAACACCATGCCACATTCATAAGTTAGACACTAAGTTTTTTGCCTCTTGGTGACTCTTTTCAAATTTATCAACTTTTTTTTATATCACATATACATTTCTCCTCTGCGATCAAAAACAAAAAAAAACCAACAACAAACGCGTTCAAAACAAACTCCTAGGTGTTTGAGCGTGGCCTGGAAGCGATACCGCTATCGGTGGATCTCTGGATACACTATCTGATGCATGTGAAATCTCATCATGGCGAGGACGAGCAGTACATACGCCAGCAGTACGAGCGTGCGGTGAAGGCTTGCGGCCTGGAGTTTCGTTCCGATAAGCTTTGGGATGCGTACATACGCTGGGAAAATGAATCGAAGCGTTATCAGCGTGTCATTCAGATCTACGACAAACTGTTGGCCATACCCACCCAGGGCTATAATGGTCACTTTGACAAGTGAGTGTGAAGTTCAATGTTATACAATATGAATTTAAATAGATTGGGACGAAAAGCACTTCCAACGGGGAATAAAGTAAATGCGTTAAACTTAAAAAAAAGGAATCGTTTTATGGGATGATGTTCAATATATGAGAATTTGAATGGAAACCAACCAGAGCTGTAATTATGTAATTACTACTTCCCGTATTGGATTGCTTTGTATTACAATAATCTCGTTTATTCAGATAATGAAAATGCAAATCATTTGCAATTGTAACTTGGAATTACGATTATTCAAAGATTATTTAAATTTGAAATTACTTTTACAATTACTTGAATAATTGCACCTGTAAAAAGGGGGCTTACTGAGTAATTGTGCTGTAATGGTTGCTTCAAATTTGCTATTAAGTTTGCAAAACACCAAATTTATTAATAAGAATAATGTTTTTGTGGCATTATGACCCTGTCTGCTTTCTACAAATCGTGTGTAAGCTCTTCTATATAGCAGCTATGTGCCAGATAAACATAGAATTTACTCTGTTATTTGTAATCTTATGTGACAAATAGGACTATGTAGAAGATGTAAAATCGTCCCTTAAAGCCATGAGTTTAAGAATGGTTAGGTGTTTATTCTAAATATTTGCTCAATTTGCTAATAAATAATATCAGATAACACCTAGAAATGCATGAATAATTCAACGTTTCAATCACAAATACTCAATAATCCCCCTTTACTGGTACAATTATTCAAGTAATTGTAAAAGTAATTACATTTCTGAGTACTCAAATAATGTCTAATAATCCTAATTCCATGTTACGACTACGATTACTACAAAATCGTAATCAGGAATTGTTTTTTATTATCTGAATAATGTGGTGGTGGTACCAACTATCATTTACATATATCTGGACATAATTTTTCACTGCCCAATCCTGGTACACCTACCGTACGAAATTCCGAAAATCTATGACGGTGCTTCGGGGCGAGTTTAACCGAATAATATTCTACATAATCAAAAGGACCATTCTTTTGGCTCTCAGCTGTGACTCGATAATGAAAGTGGCACAGTGTCGTCCGCCCTTACGCCGTCCGGACTTAGCGAATGGAATTACTTATCCTGCTTTGGAATTTCCCAGCAGTTTTTTCAATGCGGACATGAGGAGGCAGCTAACTTGCAGTCGTTGAGCAGGTTCTTGAATCAGCCCCCTTTGTTGAGTTGTGTTCCGGTTTAAAGTTATGTGCAAGCTTGATCGTAAAAAGGTCGTAAACACATTCGTTATTTCCCATTGATGACTTACCCCTAGAAACATTGCTGCTGTTTATTAAATTCAAATTCCTTTCGCTAACCCATTTTCATAATCTATTTCAGTTTCCAAGATGTGATCAATCAGCATCCAATTACCGCCACATTAGGCAATGACGAGCTCATACGTTTGCGCAAAGATTGGCATGAACGTCAGCAGAGCAAATCCTCCAAGTCATCATCCTCGAAGAGTCGTCGCGACAGTGGCAGCTCCAAGGAGGCCAAAAGCAGTGAGCGCGATCGTGAACGCGAGAAGCGAGAGTCCGGTGGTAAGTCACCCAAAGATACTAGTGAAACTCATACCGATGAATCAGTAAGTACTACCGATTTGACCACCGAAAGCGAGACATCGACGCCCGCCTCAAAGACAGCAACTCAGATCGATTTCAGCGATCTTGGCACGCTGGTGGACGAGGAGATAGCTGCCATCAAGGACAGGGCGATCTCGGCACGACGAAAGATTCACAAGGTGACTGTCAATGCGGTTACAGCTCGCTGGTCCTTCGAGGAGGGCATCAAAAGGCCCTATTTCCATGTGAAGCCGCTGGAACGGGCTCAGCTCAAGAACTGGAAGGACTATCTTGACTTCGAGATTGAGAAGGGCGACCGGGAACGTGTTGTGGTTTTGTTTGAGCGTTGCCTCATTGCCTGCGCCTTGTACGATGAGTTTTGGCTAAAAATGCTGCGTTATCTGGAGTCGCTTCCTGATCAAAGTAATGTAGTTGGTCTCATGCGGGATGCCTATCGTCGCGCCTGCAGCATTCATCACCCCGACAAGCCCAGTCTGCATCTGATGTGGGCGGCCTTCGAGGAGTGCCAGTTGAATTTTGATGGTGCCGCCGATGTACTGCAGCGCATTGAACAACGGTGTCCCAATCTCCTGCAGATTGCCTATCGTCGCATCAATGTGGAGCGTCGTCGCGGTGCGCTGGAGAAGTGTCAGGAGCTGTACAAGCACTACATTGAGAGCAGCAAGAACAAAGGCATTGCCGGCAGTCTGGCCATTAAGTATGCACGATTCCTTAACAAGATCTGTCATGATCTTGATGCAGGTTTAACTGTTCTGCAGCAGGCACTGGAGCGGGATCCGGCCAATACTCGAGTGGCCCTGCAAATGATCGATCTGTGTCTGCAGCGTGAGCAGGTGGATGAGAAGGAAGTTGTTCAGATCATGGATAAGTTTATGGCGCGTGTGGATATTGAACCAGAACAGAAAGTACTGTTTGCCCAGCGAAAAGTTGAGTTCCTGGAGGACTTTGGCAGCACGGCAAAGGGACTGCAAGATGCTCAACGTGCACTTCAGTTATCACTCAGCAAGGCTAGCGAGGCGCAAAAGAAAGGGTAAGCACTACAGGCTGGCAGAGATACGCCAAATATTACAATTTGTTCCACTTCTCTTTTCCAGCGAGAGCAGCCCCAGTCGCAAGGGTTCGTCGGGCAGTAAGGAAACTGCTGCCGCGGCCTCAAGCTCAGCGGCATCTGTTCCACCCTCGGCCTACAACAATGGTGGCTCAGCGGCGGCCAGTGGCAACTATGCCTATAACTCAGCCAATGCCTCGGCCTACTATGGCCAGCCAAATAGTAGTGGTGGCGGTGCCTATCCGCCACAGCAGCAACAGCAACAATCCTACGACTCCTATTACAACCAATGGGGATATGGCTCCGGTGGAGCGGGAGGCAGCGGTGCTTACAACTATGGCCAGTGGAGCGGTTATGGCAACTATTATTAGCAACCGGAACTGGACACGGACCTCTGGTACCTTCAATCACAACCCACACAGCTAGCCGCTCTGTTAACTTAGTTCGATCCGACTTGTAACTGTAATTTTTTATATTGATTTGTAATTATATTTAAAAGTACACCCGCCTCAGAGCCATCTCCCCAGTCACCCCCCTATGTGCGCCTAGATATAAAATCTACGATATTAAACTAAATTGGTTCACCAAAATCGATGCAAAGATGTATTTTTGGGGAAAGGAAGTTGCCGAAAATATAGCACAGATGTGCTGTGAGATGCTTGCAGGTTGCATCTCAATAATATTTCGATTGTGAAAGTCCGCATGACCTAAGTAGTCTCTTTCAAAGGGATCTTTATATGCCATGCCAGAATTACAGAAGTTTAAGGATAAAAAATTAGTTGAAACGAGGAAAAAGGCATGATTTATTTATTCAAAAACTGACACAAGAAGAATACAAAATGTACCTTTTTTTTTTGCTATTTTGGAATTCCACACCCACTAAAACCACCCTCACTCCCCAGGGGAATTGGCATTAAAACCTAAGCTAAAGATCCCTCCAGGATTTGTATTTGAATTGTGCTGTCTTACAGCGCAAGTAACTTTAATGATTTTTGCAGTCATGGGTCAAGTAGCAGTCCCATTTTTTTCCGAGCTATGTATTAGTACGATATTCATTAAGTTACTGGTCTCCAAACTCGTTTGTTCACATTTTCAGAGAAAACCAACTATGAAACACCGATTTGACAGCTTTCCAGCGGCGCAAAAGTCTATTACAAGATCAATGTTCGCTTTAATACTCTGTATATCGATCGAAGCCTGTAGACTTTCACATAAGCTTGGCCTTGAAATCAGTACCTAGTACTATGTAGTCGTAAAAGTGGGCGTATAACAGAACCGGCTGCAAACCGACAAAAATATTCGGATCTCCGGTTCACTGGTTCGAACCAAATTTAAACCATGGTTAAGGTTCGGGGTTTTTGGGAGTAGGTTTTAGTTCGTACCTTAGTTCAGTTCATGCTTTATACAATAATTATAGTTTTTGTGTTCTAAAAATTGCATTCGACATAAAAACGTCACAAATCGTAATGGTTTTTGGGTCAATATACCATTTGAGAAAATGTTGGAGAGAAAGTACACACCTTAATATGTACTTTCGTGGGTATAGAGTATGTTATAGGCGGGCTTTAACGACGTTCTTACTTGTTTTTGTTCAAGTTATCTTTTCTAATTATAAGAAATTCAATTCAGATGGTCCAAATGGAATGAAATTTTACTAAGGATTTTAATTTAAAAGGATTTTTTTCGTTTTTTATTTAATAAGCAATATATGTGTAGGATTTGCAGCATGTGGCACTCTAGAACTGCGATTTGTAAGCACAGGAATGAACAGTTATGTGAGAATGAGGTAGGTTTGTTTTGACTGCCAGCTCCATATGTGGCCGAGAGTTGTCAAGTTGAAAAAATACTTTGTAGTGCCTTTGCTAGTATTTTGACGCATCAATTGAGTTCGGTATATGATGGTTTCAACCGGTTGTAGCAGCTCAAAGTGCACCACGTTCAATTGGTCGCACCAAATAGAGGGCATTACCTTTCTACTGTGAATATTCGGCTTTAGCGTCTAGTTCTGGCGTGTGTCCGTATGATTTCTTTGTCATAAGGATACCAATTATGCATCAGTAGTAACATTACTATGCAAGAATGTCGTATTTTTTTCCTGCCTTTAGTTTTTCCTTTGAAGTAGCTCATGTTTGAACTCCAGCAAATGGTGGAAAACAGTCTAATGATGAGGCTACAAAATAAAATTGGTTGCAACATTGTTTTAGATTCGATTAAAACTTATTTGAACAGGTAATACAGATATCTAAAGAGCTTCTCTAAAGATGGCTAAATGGGCTTAAGGCTGACCGTGCACTGTTCGGCGCCCGAGACCTGGTAGTTCAGTATAAAAGTATTTTGTTTTGTTTTCAATGTGAATAGCTTGTCAATAACAAACTCGACACTTGGTAAAATGCCCATGACACGACACTTGTTGTGCTTTCTATGATGTAAAAAGGACAGCTTCTATTTGAAAGAAGTTTTCTTAGGAGAACATTGACAACTGACTGTTTAGAGAATTTATATGATATTTAGGGCCGATTTCTCATCTTCTCCTTAGAGCTATCTGTCACATAGACTTACACATAACAGTCAACTGAAAGTTGAACTGACACATAGCGGATATTTAAAAGAATTGGAGGAACGAACTAGTCGCTCTTTAAGTTTCCTTTCCCACTCAAGTTTTTCTTCGTCGGTTTGGTCGCTTGTTTAGTTTCATTAATTAATGGATCTTACCGAACACTAACCTACACGGTATGCTTCGAAACTGTGGAACAGACTTGAGCCCAGTACATAAAGTATTCCAAAATCGCTCGAATGTTTTATGTGTATTTCACCAAATTACTTCGTTTACTTGGGATAGTCATACGTGCATATATGAGTTTGTATGTGTGTGAGTTGGTTCTCCAGCTTAACTAGAAAATAAAATGTACACAATGTGGATAATCTATAGATTCGGTCTATACCAGGTCACCTCGCCGCCATTGCAGCCGGTCACCAGCAGTGGTTCGCGTGGACTAAACTTGGCACACAGCACCACATCTTGATGCTCGGTTATATTGGCCAGCTCCACAAGCTGGCGGGGATTGCGCTTGACCTCTTCGAACGTTTGATAGCTAGGATATTCCATGCAGTCCGAATTGTAGCCCAATAGTCGCACTCCGTTGCCATAGGGCGAGCAGATAATACGGCCATCGGCGGAAAAGCCTGGCTCTTTGATGAAACCCGGCTTGGTATTGGTCTCCGAGGCATAATAGAGCAATTTCTTGGCGTTCACTAAAATGGAATGGCCATTGTCTCTTCCTGTCGACGCTGTCGTTGGGCTGGCTACAAAGGGACGCAGACGTAGTCGTGGACCAATTTCGAGACGCACCGTGGTGTCACTGCTGCTGCTGCCGCTCTCAGCTGCCGTTGGTGCCACGACCAAGTTTTGCTCGGAGGCTGAACGAGCGCGCGCCGTGCTGTTCACCAGCAGCCGACTAGCGACCGATGGACGCAACGGTAGAACTCCACTGCTGATGGCATACACAAAATTATAGCCACTGACATGATTGGTCGAGTTACGGGCCCGGCTCTGGCGTATGGCCCGCTCTTGAACTGTGACCTCGGCGGCCCATATATCCGGTATAAAGGTGTCGGACCTGGACGTGCCCTGTGCGGAGTTGGCGGCAGCAGCAGCAGCGGCGGCTGCAGCTCGGCCAGAGGCAGCATTATCGAGATGAAAGACCTGCACAGTGCGTATGGGACGACGTAATGGTCGCACTAGAGCGGACTCCTGATCCTGTTGAGCAGGCGGCGTGGTGGCCTCATTTGAGTTGTGCCGACTGCTCACACGTTTCTTTTTGGTCGCCGGCTCCTCCTCATCTTTATCGTCCTCCGTCAGGGGCTCCTCGTTGATGTCGTGTATGCAGGTCCATTCGCTCTGCTCATCGCAGCTCACATTGCGCGTCAGCATACAACGACAGTGCGGATGAATCTGCAGGGCCATTATCATTTCGGCGTCGTTCTGTTCTGGAAAGTCTGTGACCAGCTCCACGCGATTCTTCTTCTGCCGCTTGGAGAAAACATGATCGTACTTGGCTGCCTGGGGTATGTACTGTTCGCCCAGTTGCATGAGGCGATAGATGCCCGGCTGTAATGCAACCAAAAATCAAAACTAGTGACTGTCCATCTGCTAACACCACACCCTTCACTCACTTTAAATCCACACAGATCCTTGTGCAGTGTGGTCAAGTCCAGGTGGTGAATGATCATAATGTATCCACCGCTGGTGCACAGCACCAATTTATCACCCGTGGGTGAGATGCGGCAGCGCATCAGACCGCTAGCGTGAAAGACACGCTGTGAGATGAGGCTCTGTTCTGTTCTGGAATTGATGTCCCAGGCAAAAATGCTGCCATCGAATCCCGAGCTGACTAACAGCTTGTCCTTGGAAGAGTACTCGATGTTTTTAACCCAGTTCGAGTGGCCGTGAAGTACGCGAAGCTTCTGTTTCATATTACGCAAGTCCCAAAGAGCCACGGTGAAATCATCGGAGCCCGTGGCAAATAGACGCTCATCGAAAAATCTACAAAAAAATGTTTTGTTTCAAATGCCAAATGTCAATTGAACAGGCCAGATCATGTCCCCATCTTACTTAATACAGTTAACGCTATCCGTGTGCGCATCGGGTATCTTGAAGACCTCCCTTTGTGTGATGGCATCAAAGACCAGGACGCACTTGCGCTCGGTGGCGGCCACCAAAACATTACCATCGGCATTGAACTCCAGATTGAAAATGGCCCCCGTGTGACGGGCCGGATCGCCAGGCTTGCAGTTGGCATGGTAACTGTTAAACATGTTGATGGAGCTATAGATGCGCCGCATCACATATTTCTCGTCACCGCGGTGGCTGAATCCACTCTCCCGACGGCTTAGGTACTGCTCCATTTTGTGAATAAACACAACCAAAAAATTGATCCTGCTGCTACTGCTATTGCTGCTGCTGACACTGCCAGCTAAAGTGTCAGAATGCCAAATTCCAAATGCCAAGTGACTTTCTAAATAAATTGGGATTTGTTTTTGGATCTTAGTTGGTTGTTGGATATGGATGGGCAGCAGCTCCAAGTTCTCACGAACCACGAATTGTGCGATTTAATTTTGACGTTTCTGGTTCGTGTATCTCTTGTTGTTTGTTTTTGTGGACCAGGGCTGAGTTACTAACGGTTTCCAGTAGCCAAGGTTTATGCATGGCCGCTTAACCTTGATTTGCGTTTCACGTTTATACGTTCGAATTTTAGAAAGTTGGCAATATCTAGAACGTGCTTATTTGTTCATTATATTAAAAAATAAACAAAGTCTTCTCCAAAGCTACATTTCAAACTAAGCTGATGCACTTATTGGTTGAGCTAAACAACAGAACTCGCGTTTTTATGATTTGGGTATCTGGCAACTCTACTACCCAGTTTATCGAATGCGACTAAGTCGATAGCGATTCATAAATAGTCGCACAGCACGGTCACACATATCTTTAAATAATAGTGGTATCATTGATCGGGGTGACCACACTCGCGAAATGGTGAAAAATTATGGTCGCCCTTATATCAGTGGAATAAACAAAATGAAATTTTCGACAAGGAAAATTTGAAGACCTGCTACTTTCCTATGTAAACCAGCACAAGGGGTGAAGTTTTTGTAGTTCTTTGACCATCATGGAGCGCTTTGCATTCAAAATCGATGCAGCGCTCAAAGCGAATCTCTACAAGATCTGCCGTCTGTGTGGTATCGACAATCCCAGCAAGGTGTGTTTGTGTATAATATTCGTTTTTTTCACTATAACGAATCAGCTCTATATCATTGCAAGGTGCCCATACTATTGCCCACTGCATCGGATATCACCGACCTGGACGAGCCGAATCTCTGCCAGAAAGTTTTCGAGTTGGTGGGCTTCACGGTGAGAGGGCAATTTAATAAAGAGGCGCCCCCCCTCAAATTCCATTTCCAATTTGCCATTGCAGGTGACCAAGAATGATAAAATGCCGCAGACAATGTGCAACCTGTGCGTGGACAAGATCAACGATTTCTATGAGTTTCGAGAGATGTGCTATGCCACCAACAAGCAAACGCGTAAGCTGCTGGGACTCAAGCAGGCAGAACCACAAAAGGTAGGTGGATTTGTGTTTTCAGGAAAGACCAATAAGAATTTGTTTTTCCAGCTGGTGGATGTTAGGACCATTGTAAAGCCAGAGCCAACGGCTCCTGTGCCAGGCATTAGCTCAGGCCACAAAGTTCGCGGGCGAAAACGTAGGTCGGAGGAGATTCTGCTGGCCGAAGCCATGCCAGCAGCAGTCGAGGATATAAAAGAGGAGCCCGTGCCGTGGCGCAAGAAGCTGCGACTGCAGCACCAGCAGCAGCAAAAACAGCAACTGGAGGCTAAAAGGGAACCAGAATTCAAGAAGCTGCGACAGCAGCAACAGGAACTAGAGTTTGAGGCCAAAAGGGAACCAGAACCCAAAAAGCTTCGAAATCATCATCATCAACAACAAGAGCTGGAGGCCAGGAGAGAACACGAACCCAAGAAGCTGCGACATCATTATCATCAAGAACTGGAGGCCAAAAGAGAACCAGATTCCAAGAAGCTGCGACATCATCATCAACAACAGCTGGAGCCCAAAAAGGAACCAGATTCCAAGAAGCTGAGACTAAATCAGGAGGCCAAAAAGGAAATAGAAATGTAATAACGCATGAAATTCAGCATTTTCCCAAACTCATCCCCGCTCATGATTTATTGTTTACTTGCAGCAAAGACGAGCCCGCTGAGACGGCAACATCCGATACCTCCGCCAAAAAGGACTCGTCTCTGAAGAAAAGTCGCAAATCTGTCTGCAGCATTTGCTCCGAGAAATTCGACAACAAGGACTTGCTCGAGGAGCACAAGGGCCAGGTGCATGTCCCTTCCATACCGCGCTACATCTGCAATGCCTGCGATCAGACCCATCACAGCCAGAGCGACATACGTGCCCATCAGTTGTGGCACAAACTCTCCAAGACATCATACATCTGCCCCGTGTGCGATGAGATTGTGGCCAATGCCTATTCCTTTTCGCGTCACCTGCGCGATCATACACTGCCCACGCCACTCCACCTGCAGGTACTGGATCGGGAGTGTCCGCTGTGCAAGAGGACGTTTATCACCAACTTCTTCTACAACACCCATCCCTGTGCCATACGCAAACGCAAATGTGGCGGCTGCAACCGTACCCTGAGCTCGGAGGCTACCTACATGCGTCATGCGCCCACCTGCTCAAAGATCTATCTGACCCATTCGAAGCACATCCTGCCGGAGGTGGCGCACACGGAGTCGCAAATGCGCATTAAAAACGAGGTTGAGGAGGAGCCACCGCCAATCATTTCTGTAGTTGTGACTAATCCACCCAATCTAATGCACGAAGAGTACATGCAGCCAGTGGTGTTGCTGGAGCGGCTGGGATCCCCACTACTGCGTGCCTGTCGAGGACCCAATACATTGGGTGCCACCATCACCACACCCAAGAGCAAAAGCAGCCAACGGGTGTCGTCCAAGAAGTATTTGAAGCGAGTAGATCAGCTGCTGAAAAACACCATGAGCACCTTAGATAGCATTAAGCACGAGCCCGAGGTGCATATCAATGACACGGGGCCAGCTACAGAGCCGGAGGAGGAGGCGGAAGAACCACCCAGTTTTAGTGATTTCCATGCTCAGGACGACAGCCCCGATGAGGACGCAGAGTTGGATGCAGCTCCTGCAGATAATGTGCCCAGTGTATCAACAGTTAAACCGGAGCCTTTGGATGAGGTGGGGTTCAAACAGGAGCCGCTCAAGCTGAAGCTGAAAATCACCAATACCCATGGACAGCTCAACTCGTCACTGGTGGATGAGGCTGATGAGGCCCAACCCAAAGGTGGTAAAAAGAAAAAGAAACGCAAACATAAGGAGCGACAGAGAGAGGCGCCTACGGCGCCCGCAGCCGCACCTGTACCACCCCCTGTGGAAGCTTCAGCCGAAACTGGCCCACCAATTGCTCAGATTAAACAAGAACGTCCGGATGACAATGCAGAAGTCTCTGACAAAAACCCAGATATTGTTCCGCAAGCCACTGTGATGACGAGCATACCAATGACGCAGCTGGAAAGCACCTACCATGCGTCAGAGCAGCCCGAACAGACGGAGCAGGCAGAAGTAGCTGCAGAGGTTATGGCCCAACCCGATGAGCCAGATGTCAAGCCGAATCGCTTGGAATTGGATCGATTAATGCAAATCACGCATGTGGCCAGCGGTGTGCAAATGGAAGAGGAGGCCGTGGAATCTACGCCTGCAGTTGTGGAGCCAGCCGAGAAGCCTTCATCTGAGAAGCGATCACCGCCCAAAAAGAGAACTGTCAAGTCCACAGCACGAAAAAGCACTGGCGGCAGTCAAAGGGAGCTTCAGCCTGCACCTCCACCACCCAAGGAGCCACCTGCTCTACCTCAAATTGTGGCCGTGGAGAGTGGAGCCGCAATTGATTTCAATATAATACCAGAAATATCCATTAAGCCAGAACCTCAGAGTCGCGGTTATGCGGATGAGGAAATGCCGGAGGAAGAAACGCTGCCCAACGCAGAGTCCGAGTCAGAGAAGGAGGCCATCACCGAGGAGATCGATCATAACGAGGAGCTGGAAGACGAGGCCAACCCCGAGAATACCAATAATAATGAGGAATTGGATGAGATGAACGAGGAGGATTCGTATATAAACAGCTTAGATTTTAATAATGTGACGGTTAAGCAGGAAAAAGATTTGGATATAAACGATGTGCAAGCAAATGGTAGCCAAACTGAAGATATGCACCAAAACGGTATGGAAGAGGATGAAGATGAGGCGGAGGAAGAGGAGGAGGAGGATGATGAAGAAGAGGACGAGACAGATGAAGAGGAGGAAGAGGAACTAGAGGATCAGGAGGAGGAAGAACGCATTTATTGTGAGATTGATCTGCCACCTTTAGACCCACAAATTGAAACGGAGCAGTCTTCAGCAGAAAACCAAGAGCCACCTTCAGAGCATGCTGAAAATGTACCAGGGGAACCACAGAAGGTGCCAACTGAGATTCATGTAGAAGCTCAAAAGGAGCTGCCTCTCAAGGAACCGTTACAGGCTGAAATCCCAGAGCCACCCTTAAGTCCAGCAGTAAATGAATTTGAGGAAGAAGAAAATGTGCCAAGTGATTTCCCACTAGAAGCCCAAACAGAAATGGATGTAGAATCCCAACAGGAGACACCTTCAGAGGCCCAAACAAACCTAGAGGCAACAACCGAGCAAGAGCTACCACAAACAGGAATGAAACTGGAAGAACAACAGGAGTTGTCGTGCAATTTGACAACAGAATACCAGCAGGAATCGCCATTGGAAGCCCAGCAGGAGCCGCTTCCTCTGAAGGAACTTGAAGATTTGCCAATAGAGCCAAAATCCGAATTGGAAGTAGGTGACCAACGGGATTCACAGATGGAGCAGCAAACTGGGATAGATACACAGCTGTCAGCCGGTTCCCTGGTATCACGGGAGCCACAAACCGAGGATCCAAAGGAATTGGAAACAGACACGGAGGCGGAGCTTCCATTGCAGCCACAAGCAGAGTTGCATGAGTCAGTGGATCAGCTGAAATTGGCGTCAGAAATAGAGCTGGTGGAAAAGAGGCCACAAAGCGAATTAAGGGCAGAAGAGCAGCAGCAGCAGGAAGAACAGACGCAACAGGAGTCTTTCGTGGAGCCCCAAACCGAGTTGGAAGCAGCGGTTCAAACCCAGCAAGAGCTACAAACAGAGTGTGAGGCAGCAGAAATTGAACTAGGTGAACCACAGCAAGAGTTGCCATTCTTGGAGCACAAAACAGAGTTGGAATCAGCGGTTCAATCTCAGCAAGAGCCACAAACAGAGTGTCGGGCAGCAGAAATGGAACTAGGCGAACCATTCTTGAGGCACCAAACGGAGTTGGAGGCATCGGTTCAATCTCAGCAAGAGCTCTCATTGCAGCCAGAATCAGAAATGGAACAGGGTGAACAGCAGCAAGAGTTGCCATTGGATTCAGCAGTAGCACAAAAAGAGTCGTCGGCTACTAAAGTGGAAATTGGAGAATTGACTTCTGAAGCACAGACTGTACGGTCCCCAGATGAGTCTCAAATACAGTTAACAGCGGAGGCCCTTGCAAATACTCCAGTAAATGAAGCAGAGACCCAGCAGCAAGCACCCGAGGGCCCACCAGTAGAAATGGGATTAAAGCCACAGAACAACCTTACACTCGCAACACAATCCGAATTGGAGGTATGTGCTCAGCAAGAACCACTTCAATCTGATCATTTACCAGCAGACATTGAAGTAAGCACCCAGAACGACGCTCAATTTGGACCACAAACCGAATTGGAAGCAAGAGCTCAACAAGAGTTGGCAGAAACAGTACGGACCGAATTGGAAGAACCGCAGACAACGTTGGCAGCAGATACACAGCAGTTGCTACCACACGAAGCGAGAACTGAAGAACTTACTTCACAGCCAGCTCCTGCCTTTAGTTTTGTCATCACCAACGTCTGCAGTCAGGCGGAAGCTCACGCTCCCACTCTAAGTGAACAGCCAGCGAAAAGCCACCTTGTGAGTGAGGATGCCAGCTGCGAGGAGCAATCCCTACCAGCTGTCACACTCAGTGCACCCAAAGACAATGAAACTGAGGCTCAGCCCATTCTGGATACACCACTTGCCACTAATGAATCACTAAACTGTGAGGAGGAGGAGCAGCAGAACGTGCTGAACCATGAACTATCCTACCAGCAGCCGCCGCCTCCACCACCACCGGAGGACGAGGAATCGCCTGGTCCCTCAGAGCGGCCCAATGAAGAGACTGAGAATCACATTAATGAACAGCAGCAGCAGCAGGAGCAGCAGCAGCAACAGCAGCGATGCCCGGCTAATGATGACTTCAACATTAATGAAATCGCTGAGAACACGAACAATGCCAACATTGAACGTGAATTGCAGGACGATGCAGTTGGGGCTCAGGATAATGTCAACTAATAGACAACACCTTGCCTAAGCGCTAGACCTATATCGAAAATCAAATCTGTAGATATAATGCTAAATGGAAACCCTTGAGTCCTATTTACACATATGTATATGTGTGTACAGTGGTGGCCAATCAAATAGCCGTGTACAAATAGTTTTGCATGTCATGTACTAAATTTATGGCCACCACTGTATGTGCATTGTATCCTGCAGATTCGAATAAACAATACGTGGAAATTATATATATATATAAATTAGTTATATTAAGTTAGATATACACACAACTTTATTTACGTAAATTACATAAATTAATGGCTTATATAATATAATATTATATATACATATATATATATGTATATGAATTTAAACACAGAAATCGCACAAACTCATTTCTGATCCATCAAATTCTCGCTCAGACATGCCTGTTGGGCGCGTTCAGCAAAACAACCTGATCAACCTGATATGCAAATGGAAACATGACTGCAAAATATTCAAAATCAGAGATTAAGTCCAAACAAATAAAGGGTAGCTACCCTATTCAATGACGGTTAGAGTTAGATGAGGGTTAAGGAATTTCGGTTATGTGACAATTAAGGTCACGTTTAATGATAGCTATAGGGCAAAAGTGTCAACAATATTCATTTCGGGTATTAATCTCTGAATCTTTTGCATTAGTTTTTTTTTTTGTGATACACTACCCCAAAAGGATTTTATCAGAGAAGTAAACCTTTTCTGTAGCGAACCGTTACCTTAAGATATTTCATTCTGCCTTTATGTTAGGGTTTTACCGAACCGATAGCCCCCATAATATTGGTTAAATTTGATTTATTTTTCAAAAAATTTGTCAACGGAGGAGTGAAAATCTAACCCGATTAACCTTTTTTCCGATTTTCGTTTTGGTTGCGCCGGACAACTCCAACAAAGAGACTGTAAATGAACTGTGCTAAACTTTAGGAATTCATTTAACCGGCTTTATGCGAAAAACGAGCAGTGGGTAGCCGTTATGTTGAAAACTTCAACAATTTCTGATTGCTTTTTAGAATTTAGAACCGAATTTATCGGTTCTGTTTCGAATTCCGAGTCGGGTGCGTGTTAACATAGGTTTTTTATACTCTGTACCGTAGGTACATAGAGTATTATAAGTTTGTGCAAAAGTATGTAACATCCAGAAGGAAGCATCTCCGACCCCATAAAGTATATATATTCTTGATCAGCATCAACAGCCGAGTCGATATAGCCATGTCCGTCTGTCTGTCTGTCCGTATGAACGCACAGATCTCAGAGATGGTAAGAGATAGAGGTTTGACGTGTATGGGACATATGCTTCTTATGTCTGCAGGCAGATCAAGTTTATTTTCAATTTTGGCCACGCCCCCTCCCGCCCCCGCAATTTAGAAAAAACGTCATATCTCCCACAGTTTTGAAGATAGATGGCTTGTTCCTTCTGGACATATTTAGTTATTAGAATAACTTATCGATCCGCCAAAGGAATGAAGAAGATCGGATGAACGGTTTTCGAGTTATGATCAAAAGACAAAATTTCTTGGTACAAAGTATGTTATAGTCGGGCTTGACCGACTTTCTTTCTTGTCTTATTTAAAGTTTGTAATTTTAAATGAAACGTAAGAAGAATGTCGGCCCAACCGCTTAAGCAATTCCGAAGTTCCTCAAATCTGATCTAGTAGTAGTTCCATGCAACAATGTTAATTTTAAACTCTATTTCCAAACGTTTAAACGAAAACCTACTCTGAATTTGGAACAGGGATTCCGAATGCTTGCCGAAGTAATGCATCAGTGAGTGTCAGATAGAAACAGAGAACCCTGGTTTAAAGCCTCTGTGAGTCAGTCCAAAGTTACCAAAATGCTTTGGTCCTCTTGTTTTTATTCTATTTTCATAAAATTCTTTATAAATTCCCATATATATTTGTCCCATAGTCTTCCAAATAGTTCGCATATTCAGTGACTGAAAATATTTCAATCGTTTGGAATGTTCCGAAAATCCGAAAATTACAATTCACATTTCCAATGAATTCATTTAAAACAATGGATCTTTAATACTGCAACACTTTAACATACAAGTTTAACTTCAGCTAGTAAAAATACTAAGTTAAACCAAATTTGAAGTATGAAAACCAAATGATGAACCGCGAAACTCCCGTATTATCGACCATGAATGCCCCTAAAACGGATAGAATTCTGTTAGTAACAGCTCCGAGTGTTCCCGAACTTGAAGATTCATGAACTTTTCCTAAACGGTTAGATCATTGTGATCCGTAAGAATATCTTTGCAACACCCTTTGAAGAATATTTATAAATCCATTGGAAATCCTTTTATAGAGGTAGATATAGAGGTTATAGAGAGAATGTGCTTGAAGTGGTTTCAAAAAAAAATCCACTAGATATGTGTGCTTTTGAACTTTCAGACTCAGGGGAAGTTTCCCTGGCTTTCCAAAGTCCCAACAACAATCTCAATCTCTGGGCTTGTGTGCTTTTATTTTTCGCACAGGTTAAACAAGCCAACAGTTTAATCGCGAGTCCGTAACCCCGAATCTGAAACCCTCCGAAGGCGGGATCGAGCACACGATCTCTTGCAGGCACACACACTACCCGCTGCACCACAACCGGAAACGAAAAAAACCTTAGAAATCTTGGTTTTGGGCCTTTTCAGAGAATGTGCTTGAAGATCTTTACCAAAAAAAAAACTGTTGCATTCATATTTTAAGTATAAAGCGTTAGATCAGTTTTTTCGCACTTCGATCCGTGAAATCCTTATCATTGAGTGATCTCGGATATAATTTTGAATTCATTTATAGACCAGTTCCCGTTTTCGATTACTATCAGACTATGCGGAATCGAAATTGTTAGCTGTTTCCGATAAAAACAACCAAGTTATCTTAGTAGTCAGTGGAATGAAAAGTAAATGGCAAATATTTTGACAATAATTTTTTTACAATTTGCAAGTAATTTTCCCCGAGATCCGAGTCGGTAAACACTAAGTAAACGTTGGCTTGTAGAGTCTTAACATAAGAATGTTATAAGAAAGGTAAAAAGCATTTCAACGGTTACTACATCAGTTTTGCGGAAAATCGGAATTGCTTAAGCAGTTGAAACAAGATAGCTCAATGCCAAGTGGATGCTAGTAACCATAGACATTTTTTTCTTACTTTTAATAGAAAACTGTAAACTTTAAATTATAAAATCCAAAGTTAACACGAAAACCGACTCGTAATTGGAAATAGAGCCCGATTGTGAAGATTTTAAAGTATTCATTGAAATG
This sequence comes from Lordiphosa fenestrarum, assembly GCA_035044985.1. NCBI lineage: Eukaryota > Metazoa > Arthropoda > Insecta > Diptera > Drosophilidae > Lordiphosa > Lordiphosa fenestrarum. Next base: position 227,355 of record JAWNNO010002009.1, read on the forward strand.
TCGAGCGTACAATTTGAAAGTGATTTTTATTACACTTGTACCTCAAAAATAGCATGAACAATCGAAATAATTCTGAACTGTTCCCAATTCGATTCGATATCGATTCGAACATTCATTCAAAAAGAAAATGGAAATCTGAAACTGGAACAGCAAAATGAAAACGATTGGGAATGGCAACCGTTTTACTATTTTTTAGTGGGAACAGGCCAAATAGCTCCGCTAAACCGTTAGATTCATGTGACCCCAACTCAAGCTATGGATACCATAATTTCTACAAAACCTTGTCAATTGTTGAAATTGTAGAAGATTTCGAAATGTTAAGCTTTTATCTCAAATTTAGCTCTTATTTCACTTCTCTACGAACTCGTTTAATACCAGGCGCTTGTTTATTATCGGAGAAGCTCAGAAAATGTGCTGACAAGAGTTTCTTGGACTCAGCCAACTCAGAGTTATTTGAGTTTTTCTTTACACTCAACTCATATATGAACTCACGCAAGTGCAAAAACAGCTCTCCAATTCGTAAACTGGGACTTCACATGGAATTGAACCCAAATTGAAATCGAATTACTGGATTGGATATAATAGATTTGATTTATTTATTCATGTTATATCCAGCAATTCGAGTATTCGACAAAGGTTAAGCATTTTGTTAACTAATTGGGAAAAAATTTACTTTAACCAAATAGAGGTCCGGGGTTCACACTACTCGCAGTACTAAAATAGCGCCAAGTGCGATACCTAATCAGAGATCAAGGTCTGTTCTGCTGAATGAATCCATTGGGTTTGACGTTTGTTATTTTTTTTGTTTTTTTTTTTTATCATTTTGCTTAGTAGTTTGGAAAAAATATAGTTATGCTAAATACATAATACATAATTAGAAATACATGTGGAAAAATGACTACAAATTTTGCATTTAATGCATATTTTTAACTAAAAACACAAAAAATACTTAAGATTTGATGTGTGGAGAGAGGCAGAGGCGCCCAGGGAAGCATTTGAATACATTGATGTATACTTTCATATTTGTTTATATTAATTATTATTATTATTTTAATCTTGAGCAAAATTGGTAAATTCAAAATGTACGTTAAGTTGATTAGTTTACGAAATTAGTTGTGTATCTTGGGAACAATTCTTTGTCTTCCTATTTTATTTGCCTTGTATAATTTGTTATAGTTTTATAAAAGATATATACGTGTATATATATATATTTCGCTATACTCAGTTTTGCTTGTTGTTGCTCTTTTTGTTTTTGTTTTGTTTTTATTTATGCTTTCAGTTCGCAGAATTTCTTTAGATTTCTCTGGTCGAGACTTTCTCTTTCAGTTTTTGGCACAGTTCTAAACAGGGATCTGGGATTGAGCAGTTCTGTGGATAGGCGGCAACACATTTACTAAACACTATTTACAGGGGATTCATCGAAACGACAAATCCAAATAAAATGATTGCTTATATTTGGAATTGGGGGTTTGCCACAGTTATCAGTTAGATTTAGTCATCCCATTCGCCGTCGTTGTCCGAGGAGGCGCTCTCATCGTCATCTGAATGCATGGCAGTGCCGCGGGCAGCTAAAGCCCGGCGCAGCGCATCGGCCAGGGCATCAGTGCCACCGTTATCCTCACTGCTGACGCGCTGGCTGCCCAGCTCGCGTTCTGTGGCCGGCCTCAGCTGGCAGCCCATGCGTATCTCGGACATAAGATCACTGCGTGAATCGGCGCTGCCGGTGCTGAGGGCGGCTGTGTCCACTTTCTGTTGTGAGTTTAGTACAAATTATTGGCGAATTTGTTGACTTGCTTCTCACTTACCTTGAGCGTTGTGCCTTTGCGTATGGCGTCCATCAGGGCATTGTGTGGTTCTGGAACTGCTGCCACGGGTGCTGGTGCTTTGGTAGCTTGGATAGGTGCCTGCGTGGTCGTTATAACGGGTAGTTCTCCAACCGGCATAGGCGGTGGCGGAGGAGGCGGTGCTGCGGCCGCTGGTGGTGGCGGTGGTGGTGGAGGCGGCTGTAAGGATTCAACATAAGTAACAAATCTGGTATATTCTCAACTCGGCTGACTTACAGCTGCAACGGGCGCACTCAGCGGCACTGGTGGCGGTGGTGGTGGAGGAGCCGCCGCACTAATTGGTGGTGGTCTGCTGGGTGGGGGAGGAGCTCGAGTTGCACCCGGCACTGTGGTAGGTACAGGCGGCGGAGGTTGTCTCGCCGGTGGCGGTGGAGGCGCAGTTCTTTGGTTTCCATTCTGCGACTGCGAGGCGAATATGGGGGTTAGGGTGTGCTCACATAAACTCATCTCCTTTTACTCACATGATGATGACGACTCGGCACCGGCGGTGGCATGTGCGTAGTGGCTTCCGTGGGCGATTCCACCTCCTCCTGCTTGACTGAGGCCAGCACATTATTGCTCTGTATAAAGTCATAGATAAAGGCGCGCGTGTCCCGATCTTTCAGCTCCGTTTCCGAGACACCTGCCTTGGCAAAGAATTTGTTGAGCATCTCATCGCTTTCATTGCCCGTCAGGTCGAAGCCCTTGTTCGCATCCCAGCCCACATGGCTGATGTGTACAAAATTCGTGGGCTGGCTTATGTCCGCCTTGGTCACTTTACGCTTCTTATCCTTGCCCGCCGAGGAGCTCAGACCAAAGCTACTGGGCAAGAAATTCTTGGTAGGAGCTGGCGTTAGAGTCACGGAGCTAATTTTATTGTTGCGCAGTTGAACGGGTGCCGCAGTGCCGCCGTCGGTGACACTTGGTTGCACCAGGGACGGCGGACGCGTTGGTTCACGCGGCACCGGTGGCATAGGCGCATTGGGTGCCTGCTGACTTTTTTGGCGGTTGCTCCGCTTCTCCAGGCGCTTACGATTGCGCGTCTCAATGGTGGTATCCACTATACGAAAGAACGCATCACACTCCTCCTCCGACACAAAGTTCAGGCCCACGTGTCCGTCCTGGAAATGTACAGAAAGGGTCAGCCACCAGACTTGGGTAAGCGTTAATACTTCTACTTACGAGTCCCTCGAAGGTCAGCAGGAAGGGTCGCGATTTAACAATCTGCATGCCATCATAAAGCTCGTGCTCCCAAATCTGCTCGTTCTTGATCAGACAGTAGGCGCGCAGGAAGTAGGATCGATTGGCGCTGTCCTTTACAAAACAAACCACTCCCGTATGCTTCTTCTTCCAGTGTGAATGAGCATTGCCCTCCGTTTTGTAGATCTGGACCACAGCCGTGTTTAACGTCTGCAAGTGGAGCAAACAAAGCAAAAGATTGCGTTATAGAAAGGGGGCCACCAAAGCGATTATCTAATCTGGACAAACAAAGGCCAAAAAACAACACCTTCAGTTTGCGCCTCATTTGAATGCGCCGCAACCACTTGGTGAACTGTCGCGTTCGAGTTGAGAAACTCATCTGACTTTCAGTTTCGCGGTTTTGTTCGGTTGTGGCCCATTTGAATACCGATTAGCCTGGCCACCAACCACCAATCACATCCACATCTTAAGCACTGCACTTGGCTAATCTGACCATTTGGCATGACAAGCACGTAGTTTCCATATTGGTTAGCAAAAGCTGGGAAAGGTTATGGTAGTCTAGCCGAGCAAAGACTTCTCCTTGGACGGAAATGCATTTTGTAGTTGAATTTAAGACCTCTTAGTTTATTGACAGGCACCGGAAATGCTGGCGACAACGTTGGCTTTTGAGCATGAGAACGTCTACCGAAGGCCATATAATTGCCGCATTTGGAAGTCCTTGCCAATGTTGCATATAGTAGATATACATATACATATGTATGCCATAAAGCGTGTGCACCCAGATGTGATGCCAGAAAAGTCAAGGCTGCTGATTTTAGCCCTCATCTTTGAAACGATACCAATTGCATCAACACGGAGCATTCAAATTGTAAGATTAAAAGCCGTCTAGAATTGGTTGCTGTAATAGAAATCTATTTTGGTTCGTGTCTTGTCTTGATAACAAAATCACATAGCTGAATAAACCACACAACAAATAGTTGTAATAAACCAAATACAAGAATGGATGCTGTAGTCGGGTCTCCCAACACCAAAATACCTTAAACCCTTGATAAGCCGATTGTAAACACGCCTCATTGGAGTGTCGAAGTGCATCTGTCTCATGGGTCTTCTCAAATATTTGTCATAATGAGAATATTTCGTCTGTGGTGGATTTACCAGGTCTAAAGCCACTCTGATAAGATCCAATTAGTTCGCTTATCTTCGGCTTTATTGGATACCACTTTCGAAGTGGTTCAGCCGGAAAGTTAAATAGCTTCTGAGATATGGCTCGTAAAATATCCAACTCCATATTCCCAACCTTGTTCTTCTAAGATATGGCTCTGAACCACTGTTCCAACTTGATGTTTTCAACCTACAGACAAATTTTCTATTTCGTAGCTTAAATACCTTGGGAGATTTGGGTCTGAACCACTTTTGAATCATTTTTAAACGCTTTTGAACCAATTCACAGACATGACACATAGCCTACAATTCTTTTCAGACATCGGTACAGCGGCAACATACGTTTGTATAAATACCGGTACTACTGTTGGGTAAAGGTTGTTCATTTCAGTAAACATGTTCACTTGTTCTTTTTTTCAAAGTGAGTCAACTCAGTCAAATTGCTCAGTTGTTCAGTTGCTCAGTTGAGTTGCTTAATTGTTTAGTAGCTCACGAGCCAATGTGTATTGAAATGAAAGACATACTTAACTACTGAATTTAATCGTTAATGAAGTTTACAACAAAACAGGATATAAGTCAGTATCTCCGTTCAGTGGGAGGGGGCTCCACTGGAGCCGGGTGTTTGCTTTTAAGGTAGCGGCTTAGATTGCTTTGTGAGTTACAGCTTAACGTAACGCTGCAGAATTTACATTTTGCCTTTTTATTATCCATTTCGGTGAAATGGTTCCAAACTGAAGACTGCTTAACACAGAGTTGCCATACAGTCACCGAACTAAGTGAACAGTCACTGATCACCTCACTGAACTAGTTACTGAACAACTCTCTGAACAAATCTCTGAACTAGATACTGAACAACTCACGGAGCAATAGAGACAGAACAAGAGCGACTGAACAACTCTGACAGAACAATACTCACTGAGCTACTGAACAACTCTGGGTGAACACCTCACAGAACAAGAGCAACTGAACAACTCTGAATGAACAAAAATGAACAACTAATGAAGAACATGTTCAGTTGCTCAGTTTAGTGAACAACTCAATTTTGTTCACTCACTCATGAACAACCCAACACTAACCGGTACGCACTGGTATAAATCCAGGTGCCAATAAGAAATCAAACGCAGAAACAAATTCAAACCAAAACAGAACCCTTTACCAACATATAAGTTTCGGTAAGCACCAGAACCGTAACCAAAGTACGATTCTGTTTAATTCCCTCATAAGTTAAGAATGTAGTACTTTATTTTCGCGAAACGCATCCCTGTTGCATTTGATTTGATTCAAGGACAACGGTTATTGGAAATGCACAAACACCTCTTAAATGAATGTAAATCACTGCAAAGCCAAAAGCACAGCTTCACAGACCGCAACCTAACCGCCCTCCTTAAAATTCCTTCTGCAAAAAACCTTTTAGACATAATTCAATTTCTCAAATCGTCCAACATTATTCACTTAACTTGATCATAATTATTCTCTATATATATAGTTATAATACACTTTAACTTGTTATTCTAAGTTACTACCCAAACACATTGTACATAATCACAAATATCAGCCGAAAGCCGCTGTAGCTATGGCTGTCTCCCCTCTGTAGCTTTAGTTTGTAACTATAAACATACAGCATCATATAAATAAATAAATAAATAAGAATATATTCACTTCTTTTTTAGATCAATCTTTAGATTCTTCTAACTTTTAGTACAGTTGTGTACGGCCAAAGATTGTCATTTCTCTAAACGTTAGACCAAAGCAACGCAAAGTAGCTCTGACCTGCTCTGGTCGACCGCTGGATTCCGATCTGCTGTTTGCTCTCTCTCTCTTCGGCTCGTGTCGCGAAATGTGCCCCCGCGGATCAGACTTGACCATCGCTGCCTTAGGCCTTTACGGAAGTCACTAGTCTTATTTCGTTTTCAAGTACTGTCAGATGCAAAACTATCGATTTTTTTAAGTATTTGTTTGGCTATAGTTATGATTATAGGGAGCCGCATCTACAAATGTATCGATCTTAACGATTCTCGGCCATAAAGTTATACTTAGTCATACAATTAGCGTGTATCAAAAACTTGCGAAATCAGACTAGTAAATAGGAGAGCTTCCTGTGGGAAATTTTAAGAGATCCGCCTTCCTCCTCTTTCTTGGGTTACTTGACTTGACTTGATTTCCATGACTTATACACAGAAAAAAAAGATCGCGATATTTAGTATCAATCGGGTATTTTTCAGCATCGAATCGGCCTTCATCTGAAAAATACCCAAATGATGTGTTCGAATATATGACTCCAACATTTCGAACATATCAAAGTGAAATGTTTCAGATCAACAATCTGATATATTTTTAAAGTATCAATGCAGTATTTTCACAATACCTGTACGACATGGCTGAAATATTTAATATATATTTTTATAATATCAAAGGAGTATTAATGTATTACCAATGGTGTATTTAAAAATATTTTTATAGTACCCCTAGGACATGGTTCAAATGTCAAAGATGTTTTTGAATAATAAATAGTGACTTTAGTTGACTCGGGGTCCCGAAAAGTTGCGTTTGTTCACAGCTTGAAGCTGGTTGCCTACACAGTAATGTTTCATGAATCTCCCGATTCAACCTTCAGTAGGCTTTACGCTAATGACTGTCGCTGTTTGAATGTCTCTCCATGCGCTCACCGCTTTAAGCAGTTGGGAATTGTAATCAGCAATGAAAGCAAAAACAGACAAATCGGAAGAGTATTCGCTCTCTCGCTAGCTGCGGCAGAGATATAAACATTGTTTTTGCCTTTTTCGAGTTGCCGTCTCCCTTTGATTTGAGAAACTCTGGGTGTCTCTTTCTGCTCTCAAATTTTCGATTTCTACTTTGAACTGAAATCATGTCACTAGGATATTTTTCACTTATCTATCTTATTTCACTTTCACTTATCTATATAACATTTTTAGTATCAATGGAATACTCTAGCATCATATTGACATTAAATAATATATCTTTGATATGTCAATTTTGATATTTTCAAAATTATATTGAAAGATTAAGTCGATATTTGATCTTATTTTTTTCTGTGTATGGACTTAGATCAGCTACCACGCTTCTTCATTTATTTTTATGCCATTGAAAATGGTGGCAACAGGAAACGGAACCTATAAGCCTGGGATCAATTTCGAAACGATCTTCGGTTTGGGTGCTGGATCAGATACATCCCAATTTGAGTGAACCGTTTTACAAATCTCCTCAATGATCAAATCATCTGAAATTTTTAAGTCATACTTTAGCACAAAGTTATCTTGCAAACAGCTAAACAAACCGTTCACGCAGCAATTATCGATTATGGATTCATATCAGTTTTGCCCCATTTCTATCTTTCTGCTTGGTTCATTCCGGTTACGTTCTTATTGATTGATACACTAATTTAAGAAAGTATTTTCAGGTTCTCCAGCTCTGATAGGGCACTGTGATTTGTGACCATAACACTTGACATTTGGCAGACGCAATGCTTGACCATGGCCTGGCCCTCTGCTAATTGATTTAAGCTGCCGCCTGCCTGTCGGTCTGGGCACTGCTCCAAGAAAGTTACGTGCTGTTGGTAATTGAAACATTGCAGCAGCTAAATGACGATATAACATTGGCAATTAATGAGCATTTAGTTTCCGATAGCTGTGTGGATGGATGGCGACTGACCTTTGGCTTAAATAAAAGAGACATTGACGAGCTGTGGCAGTTTAATCTAAATGAGTTGAGCTAGCTCTCCAAAAGCCCACACAGTCGTTGGGGCTACAAGTGCGAAATTGTGAACATTTGAATTTTTATTGATGTTTAACTGTTGGCTTATGTGTCGCTGTCTCTCTGCCTCGATGTTGGTGCGAGTGTGTTTGTGTGTGTGAGGTGTATGGACATAAGTAGCTTTGTAAAATGATGTCTTGCCTTCTATGTACCAGCTTAGCTGTTTCTGTCCAAAGCATAAAAATCGATGGAAAAAAACATCAACAAAATACAAAAAAGAAAAAAAAACATAAAAAAGCTCACTCGTCACAGCGCAGCGTTTGGCTTGGCAAAAGTTACAAAATTTAACCTATCAATATCCAAGCGATTTAGTGAGATTGTAAATCGTACAAAATATTTTAGCAGGAGGGTTTAGGAGGGTATATTGAAATAGTCCAGATGTTTGTAACGCATAGAAGGAAGCATTTCCGACCACATAAAGTATATATATTCTTGATCAGCACGACGAGCTGAGTTGATTTAGCCTTGTCCGACTATCCGTCCATCCGTATTTTTCGATGTTATCTCCTCCGTCAGTTTTAAACCTATCTTGACCAAACTTTCCACGAAGACATCTGGTACAAATACGCTGCGCATTTGTCAGAACCGGCTGGATCGGTGGACTACAGCAAATAGCTAGCAAAACAATGAGTAAGAAAATCCTTTTTGAATTTATTATTAGCTGTCCTAACCTAACCGAACCGGTTCGTACCCGGAATTCCGACTTTCCGTTTACTGTGAACCGCACCTCTTAAGGTATTAAAACTGTTCTGAACCTAAAATTTCGATTTGGTTCTACAAAAATTACAGACATCCAACCCAGGGTCTACTGATCAAAAATATTTCTATAACAATTAAGTACAAGTAGTTCTTAGTTCATCCGAATTGCTGAATTAATTCAGCACATTTTAGCCGAAAATAAATATCTCTTAATATCATTAATATCTATTCAATTTGGCTATTTATAAACTCGCACAATGACGTACTTCCACAATTTCCTGCAACGATTGTTTGGTTTATAATCAAACAACATCATTAAATTCATCCATTTAGTAATGGGTTAAGGCCCAACCATGGTCAAAGCCCCAACTAAACGCAGCAGAAGCAACGGCAGCTTAAAACATACAAAAGACCAACATAAACAGCAATTAGAAAGTCCCATTCCAGCTTTGAACTGGGCAAAACTGGGCAAAACTGTGCAAAAATATGCGTTAAATAAGTGTATACAAATAAATGCGAGCAAGTGTGGCGACACATGGTCAGCTCTGGATGGATGGACGGATGGTGTCTGTGTGTGTGTCATCATCAACCACCAGTGACCAGAAGGAGGGAGGAGTGAGTGCAGTTTGTTATTTTTTCTGCAAAGTTCAAAAACATTTAAAAAAATGTTTTGTCAATGGAAAGTTGTAAAAAAGATTAGCAAAGCGTGAATGGTAATTAAAAATGTACAAGTTGTGCAAGATGTTGTCGTTGTATGTGGTGCACACTGTAATTAGACATCTGCACCGCCCCAACGGTTACCAATAACGGGCGAAATTTCTAGTTCGCCAATGGGTCATGCGTCTTGCCTTTGCCTCTTATCGTGCTTGGGATTGGCGGCCAGCCAGCGGTTGGTATTGATAAGATAATACAAAATTATTGGCAAACGATTATCAGGCTTATTGTGTGTGTTTATTTTCACTTTTACGTTGTACGATAGAAACAAACAGCTTTGGCAAGACCACACAAAAAAAAGTCGTTAAATTGAAACAATTTCAGCATGGCCGTAGAACTGCTGAGTAAACAATTTGGCTGATTAGATTCCAAGTCGATGAAAAAGCAAGTTGACTGAAAAATCGGAGTTTTCGGTCACCCATGTAATACGTACGATCCTATCTCCATAAGAAAAAACTTAGGTACGGTTAGTCAATATCATGCCGTGTTCAGTGGAGGAACAAACTTAACCTAAGCTGCGGTCAAACTTTAAACCGCTAGTTCAGTCCCGATGGAACTATCGATATTTTTAACGATAGAGAAATAACTGAATGAAAAGAATTTGTTACCTACAATGGAAATGCAATTGGCAGAGACAGAGCAACGAACAAATAATGAAAGAGAATACAGGAAGAGGCCTAATTACCCTACTGAACTAAAAGATGTTTTTGTTCAAGGATTCAGGTTGACAAAATCAAATGGCTAACCGGAACTGCGAAATTGGGTCTATTAAAGAAATATTCATGTTTTTGCTATATTGAGGGTAACGTAAAAGCAACTGGATAACAGCTTCGAAATCAGGACATACCAATTAGGTGGGCCAGATAATTTATCGATATTTCGATTGATATCATTATCGAATATTTTTGTTATAAAAAAAATGCAGAAAAATAATAAAATTTTGTGAAAGTCAGTGAGTTACTAAATGCGGTTTAATCTAAGGTTACCAAGTTCTTTTCTTGATAGCCTCAAGTTACACACATGTTCACCCGAAAATGTATGACACTTGAGACGCAGGAAGCTCACTAGTTAAGCCAGCCAGCCAAGAGACGAGAAGTCAAAGAGCGAAACTGAAGGCTTTATAAGTATTAATCACTCTCACGCATTAATCATCAAAATTATTTTAAAATATATACAAATGAATTCCATCACTTACCTGACACTTTCTCCCAAACAGTTTGAATACAGCATCGTTCTCCTCCTGCGTGAGCAGCGCACTGACGGCATTGTGTTTGGGTCGAGACAGCGCTGCTGCCTGCTCCTGTGGCCTCATTATGCTGCTCATTTAGCAACTATGGTCAAGGGGGGGAGGGTGCAGCAGCGGCGGCGGCTTAGCTGGATAACGAATACATATTGTGTCAAAAAAAAACAATACGATCGCAGCTTAAACAAATGAATAAAACGGGCACAACACAACCAAAGAGAAATGTTTTAATTCAATAATAATAAAAACACACACACACTGACACTTTCACACACGGCGTTGACGAGGTCAAATCCCCCCGAAAAAGAAAAACAAAACCCCGTCGATGAATTAATATAAAGCACAGTTATTGCGAAAATGCCAACTGGATTTGTTTTGTATGTTCAACTGTGTCGCTTGGCTTTTTCAAATGAATATCAACGCAAGAAGCAGCAACAATCGCTGATGACGGCTAAATGTTGAGTCACACACCATCCGAGTCAGCGCCAGCTTCGAGCCGCGTAGAAACGTGGGCAAAACTCTTATCTTTGGCCATGCCACACTGATTAAGGCTTGCGCATGTATTGTACTATCTCTGCCTGTGTGTGTATGTGTGTGGGTTATTTAACCAAACTCAAAAAGGGGTTACCTCATGGCAGTTGCAACTGTATAAAGATGACGCTGACACTGATCCGATGACAAACAACACCCAACAACACCTGTCCCGTCCAGGTGGGGTCAATAATGTAAATAGAGACACAGCTCGGCTCGGCTCTCGCTCAAGGTCTTTTCGTTGCCGTCGCCCCCCCGTCAACGCCTACATGCCATATAGATATTTACAGTTTTTTATTTTCATATGAATGCACGCTTTTGGCTAAACCATTGATTTTTTGCGATTATTTTTATGCACTTCTTTTGTTGTTGTTGTATTTGTGGTACACACCAGACACTTTGCACTCTTGCTGCTATTTCGACTGCACGGCACTGCCTTTGGGGGCTGTGGTAAGCACTACTGTTTATCTACAATCTGTTCGCAATTTGGTCATTGGTATTCCGCAAGTTGCAAACTTAAATTATTTTTTTAAACTGCTCATTTTGATTTTGCACTTGCTTCTGCTTCTTGTGAAGTTGTTTTGATATATACGTCAACGTAGCGTCGGCGATTTAGCGTCGAACTGGAACGGTGGAGAGTGGAGCAAGAATATTATTGACACCACCGTGCATACTGTGGAATTGTGTCATAGCAACAATATTGGCAGTATGACCTAAGCTGTGGATTGCACCAGGCAACACTGGCACATATTTTTGAGTGTAATTTGTATATGTTCCCGAAGTTCTTGTATACCGTGCATATAATGGCATTATCCAATATGTGATATATAGTGTTAAAATTAATTAAAACAATAGATTATGTTTTCCGTAACATTTTGTCATATAATTTGGATTATAGGCTATTTACACTAGGAGTGCGTTATGCGTTAATAGCTAACAATCAGCTTTTAACAAGGGTATTAAAAAGTTAAGTAGTCAATACGAAAATAAAAAGAGTAATTTTTGTTCCAGTTCGACGCTAATTAGGCGACGCTATTTTGTGTCTTTTTTGAAGATCTATCGTATAGTATCGTTATCGTTATTACAATTACTATCGATGTGCGTCAAAATAGCGTCGACTTTTTAGCGTCGAATTTGGAACGGTGGAATGTGGAACAAAAGAGATTTTTTTATTTTTTAAATATCTCAGGAACTACTTAACTTTTTGGCCCAAATTAAATTGCAAAATGTTAAGAAAAGCATAAACTATTGTTTTAAATTAAGTTTGGGTGGATTAAAGAATTCCAGGTATTAGAAATATCAAATTGAAAAATCGCACATCCACTAAAAGCTAAATATCTCCACTCTCAGAGGTCGTGCAGGTATGCACGGTATACTGACGTAAAGAAGACATATTCAAGAGTGTTTTAAAAAAAAAATTATAAAAATCGTCCCCACAGTTTTTGAGAAAATCAGTTAACAGTGGACCAACCTCAGAATTTTCCCATACAAAATTTGCAAAAAAAATTGAGTTTACGACTTTCTTCCAATATCTCAACTCTCAGAGGTCGTGCAGCTATGCACGGTATATTGACACAAAGTAGACACATTCAGGAGTGTTTTAAAAAAAAAATTATGAAAATCGTCCCCACAGTTTTTAAGCAAATCAATTTACAGTAGACCAACCTCGGAGTTTTCCCATACAAAATATGCATAAAAAATTAAGTTGACAAGTTACGCTTAACATCTTCACTCTCAGAGGTCGTGCAGCTATGCACGATATGTCCCCTGATAGGGAAAAATTCAACCTATTTTCCCTAATTTTCCCACAAATTTTCTCCCCACAGTTTTTCTGCAAATTAATTTTAAAGTTTGCATACATGTGGCTGCAGCCCTTGGCCTGCAGCCAGTGACATTCCACATAACCCAATTCGACGCTATCTCTCACAGAGGTCGTGCACATATGCACGATATGTCGCCTGATAGGGAAAAATTCAACCTATTTTCCCTAATTTTCCCACAAATTTTCTCCCCACAGTTTTTCTGCAAATTAATTTTAAAGTTTGCATACATGTGGCTGCAGCCCTTGGCCTGCAGCCAGTGACATTCGACATAACCCAATTCGACGCTATCTCTCACAGAGGTCGTGCAGCTATGCACGATATGTCGCATGATAGGGAAAAATTCAACCTATTTTCCCTAATTTTCCCACAAATTTTCTCCCCACAGTTTTCCTGAAAATTAATTTCAAAGTTTGCATTCGACATAACCTCATTCGACGCTATCTCTCACAGAGGTCGTGCACATATGCACGATATGTCACCTGATAGGGAAAAATTCAACCTATTTTTACAAATTTTCCCAGACATTTTCTCCCCACAGTTTCCTGAAAATTAATTTCAAAGTTTGCATTGATTTGTCTGCAGTCCTAGGCTTGCAGCCGGCTGCTTTCAGTATGACCTTAATTGTCTCAGCGTCTTAGTTGTCTTCGTCGCTAAAGCAATTAAGGTCATACTGAAAGCAGCCGGCTGCAAGCCTAGGACTGCAGACAAATCAATGCAAACTTTAAAATTAATTTTCAGGAAAACTGTGGGGAGAAAATGTCTGGGAAAATTTGTAAAAATAGGTTGAATTTTTCCCTATCAGGTGACATATCGTGCATATGTGCACGACCTCTGTGAGAGATAGCGTCGAATGAGGTTATGTCGAATGCAAACTTTGAAATTAATTTTCAGGAAAACTGTGGGGAGAAAATTTGTGGGAAAATTAGGGAAAATAGGTTGAATTTTTCCCTATCAGGCGACATATCGTGCATATGTGCACGACCTCTGTGAGAGATAGCGTCGAATTGGGTTATGTCGAATGTCACTGGCTGCAGGCCAAGGGCTGCAGCCACATGTATGCAAACTTTAAAATTAATTTGCAGAAAAACTGTGGGGAGAAAATTTGTGGGAAAATTAGGGAAAATAGGTTGAATTTTTCCCTATCAGGGGACATATCGTGCATATGTGCACGACCTCTGGGAGAGATAGCGTCGAATGAGGTTATGTCGAATGCAAACTTTGAAATTCATTTTCTGGAAAACTGTGGGGAGAAAATTTGTGGGAAAATTAGGGAAAATAGGTTGAATTTTTCCCTATCATGCGACATATCGTGCATAGCTGCACGACCTCTGTGAGAGATAGCGTCGAATTGGGTTATGTCGAATGTCACTGGCTGCAGGCCAAGGGCTGCAGCCACATGTATGCAAACTTTAAAATTAATTTGCAGAAAAACTGTGGGGAGAAAATTTGTGGGAAAATTAGGGAAAATAGGTTGAATTTTTCCCTATCAGGGGACATATCGTGCATAGCTGCACGACCTCTGAGAGTGAAGATGTTAAGCGTAACTTGTCAACTTAATTTTTTATGCATATTTTGTATGGGAAAACTCCGAGGTTGGTCTACTGTAAATTGATTTGCTTAAAAACTGTGGGGACGATTTTCATAATTTTTTTTTTAAAACACTCCTGAATGTGTCTACTTTGTGTCAATATACCGTGCATAGCTGCACGACCTCTGAGAGTTGAGATCTTGGAAGAAAGTCGTAAACTCAATTTTTTTTGCAAATTTTGTATGGGAAAATTCTGAGGTTGGTCCACTGTTAACTGATTTTCTCAAAAACTGTGGGGACGATTTTCATAATTTTTTTTTTAAAACACTCTTGAATATGTCTTCTTTACGTCAGTATACCGTGCATACCTGCACGACCTCTGAGAGTGGAGATATTTAGCTTTTAGTGGATGTGCGATTTTTCAATTTGATATTTCTAATACCTGGAATTCTTTAATCCACCCAAACTTAATTTAAAACAATAGTTTATGCTTTTCTTAACATTTTGCAATTTAATTTGGGCCAAAAAGTTAAGTAGTTCCTGAGATATTTAAAAAATAAAAAAATCTCTTTTGTTCCACATTCCACCGTTCCAAATTCGACGCTAAAAAGTCGACGCTATTTTGACGCACATTTACTATCGTACTATTCCGTACAATATATCGATGTATTTTACGTTTTGCCACACTGGCAGCGCGGCAGTGGCCGTTCAAATTTGTTTTTCCATTGTAGAATAAGCTGGGACCCAACTAAAGCCATAGTCAGAGAACTGGAGAAGCTAGGTACATATGATGTAAGAAACAGGAATAAGCCTCAACAGTAGCAACGGAAGCAGAGGAAGCTACCATCGATACCACAGCTACCATGTTGTCCCTGGTTTTTATTCATTCTTTATAAATGGCTCGTTCATTCTAGACAATTTTAGTAGTCAGGATTTTATATTTTGTTTAGTTTTATTTATATTTAGGAAAAGTCAGTAAAAAGCAAGCAACGTCAATTCCTAACCGATACACAAATGCATTAATGCTTCAGCTGAGTGGTCATGACAATCAGAACCGGTTCTATTTCACCTGATCGCTCAACTGAGTACGTCAGCTAGCTACCCGTTTACCCGGGATGACCATGTCCTAAATGCGATTTTGGTTCACACACCACCCAACACCTGTTCAACTGTCCCCTAGACCGCACTGTCCTCATCCATCCAATCGAGTTAGCATCCTTTCTCGACTTCAACATGGAATAGTCTCAACAATCATCCCACCTTAACTTTTAACCTATATCTTTCTCCATGTAAGTACGTTCGTTTCGATGCCCACCTCGGTATTACTTTAACATTATATACGATCCCTTTGATTAGCATTTCGTTTTATTAATATTAAAACTGTTAATCGCCTTGAATACAAAGTTAACTAAATTGCAAATTATAAGCTTAGTACAAAAGCTGTTTAAAACAAACTTATCGCATATTAAATGTCGAAAATATAGGGTATACTATACGTCCAGTTAAATATAACTTAAAAAGCAGTGACTACAAAATGTTGTTGATTTTTAAAAAAAAGTATTTGGTTTTGCGTAAGGAAGCCAACGGCATTTAGAACAAAGTTTCAAATTAAAAAACTAAAACTAATTTGGAATTTACTTGGCGAATTCATACTTCTAGATTTGAAAATTGCTAACCTTAACCCAGCTCAAAAAAAGAGAACTAGGTACCAATTAATTGTGGTGTACGAGTATAACTTTCCGATACAGTATACATGTATATGGAGTTGTACATAAATGTGAAAGGCCTGCAATCCTATGCAATACATTTGGCTACACACGAGTTGGAGCTTAGTTAACAATATTGTCTCGAACTCTGACTGTGAATTGGATTAGTTTAGTAGTAACTAGGAGTAACTAGGCTATATATTCCGGGGTGTATATCGATTAGAAGAAGTATATGAATATTACGCATATATTGTGTGTATTGGAGATCGAGTTGGTACCAAGTCTTATAAGTCGGAATACGTAAGCGACGATCCAAATTAAACAACTATATAAAACCTATCCGACCCAACTCTTATATGTCTGTATATCTATAGATGACTATCCTAAAAGATAACCCTTTGATTCGACTCATTATGATCTCCGGATCCGGATCTGTGCATGTTGTTGTTGACTCTCTGTTCCTATTTCCGTGGACCCACCACCGGCAGCTTGGACTTGACACTGCCTGGTCCGGTTCCTGTTCCTGCTGCTGGTGTATTATCAAATGTGGAGCTCCTTAGCAGCGTGGCCGGCTTTGTGCCTCGTGCATTGAGCGTATTGGAAGATTTCGTTTGCTGTGTTCTCAAATTGGACGTTTGCTTGGTCTTGGCCTCATCCACACGTTTCCATATGTTGGCAATTCGACTTTGTGCTTGATTGATTTTGGCCGCAGCCGCTGCTGCAGCTACATTTCCATTTCCATTCAGATTGGAATTGCTGCGGGAGGGTGGCGTGGTGTTAGAGACGCGAGTGGAGAATACACGAGAGGCAGCCTTGACACTGGTCATTCGTATGTTGGTATTGGCTCGCTGACGTGCAGGTGCCGTTATTGTACGCTTGGGAGAGCACGAGGCGGAGCTGGATGTGGTTGCCGCGGTTGTTCTCTTTGTGGGCAGCTTGGAGGCGCGTTGAGCTGGACTTGTTTGTGGTGGTTCCTCGGCCTCTACAACTGGCATGGGGGTATTTAGGTTTGAGGGCTCATCCTTGACAAAAGTTCCCTGACGCTCCAAGCGAGGGGCATTCACTGTGGATTCAGTGGGAGTTGGTGTGGTCTTCTTTTTGAGTGGTACACGCGCCCCAGCAGCACTGGGCAACACACTGCGCTTGGCAATGGTGGGCGAGAGCGTCTTCTTTTTGGGTGTTACGTTGCTCAGGCTATTTCGCTGGCCCTGCATGCTGTAGGGTGAGACATAGGCGGGCTTTTTGCGACCCCTTATCACCTTGACGGCTGTTGCTGGTTCTAGAGTGGCCGGCTTAGGGCTAAGCGGTTTTGTTGGCTCTAATACGGGTGGCGGCAAGGGCTCTTGGCCGTGACAGGACTCCGTCTCTGAGTTTTGATCGCATTCAGGAGTTTCCTCTACTTCGGACTGCTGTGGCAGACCGATGTCCAAGTCGTTGATGTAGGTGAATTGCTGCATCATGGCTCTTATGGATGAGTCTCCCTCGCTTATCAGGTGACGCGGGCACTCTATCAGCTGTGTCTTGTACCGCTCTGCACTGCCACGCCTCCTGCCATTAAGACGAGGAGAGGGCGTCTCCGGTGTGGGAGTGGAAATCGGCTCCAGAATTTCAATTTGTAATGTTTCATTCGACCCGTCGGCCCCCAAATCGAGTTTGCTGTCTATGGTGTACGTCTTGTAGCGATCTTTGGTAAGGTGACGCTTTTGTTTGGGCGTCAGAGCCCGACGATTGGGCGAGGGTGTGGTTCCCTGCTTGGGTGTGGACTCTGCGGAGCTAAAATCATTCATTGTGGTATCCTCATCATCACAGCAACTCTGGAGCAGTGTTAGGTCATCGCATGGCGCTGTCTCATAATTCGAAACCGAAATGGTGGTTGTCATGCTACAATTGTGATCGCCATCGGCCACCTCCGACTGTATACTGTCCACACTAATCATTGAGTCCAACAGCTCGTCCATTAAAGAGGGCGGCTTAATGTTGTCCAGAAGATTGCAGCTCGAGTTGACGCTCTCAGCGCTACCGGCCAGATGACCCAGAGCCCGCCTGGCCACCAGATTGGCAGGAAATGCTTTCCGTGCGAATCGTGGAGATTTGCTTGAGAGCGGCTGACGCAAGGAGCTGGGCTGCGAATGCTGATCTTGGTAGCAACTGTTTAACGACTCCATTCCCGAGGGCGGCAGCACATTGTCCAAATCCAAACTATTAATGCTAAAGGTCAACTCTAGATGATCCTCGTCCTCAGCTGCCGCTGCTTGCAGCTGTTGCAGATTCTCGGCCAGTGCACGTGCCTCATAGGCGATCATTGAGGAGCTGGTCATGATGGAGGAGCTGGTGCCATTGAAGAGCAGGCGCTGTGGATCCAGCCTTACAGCTGCATTCTGTACCTGGCCACCCACTTGGAATTGAATAGAGCAGCTCTCGGCCTCGGTGACGCCATCCTCGTCGAGGCTCAGCGAGGCCAGAACTGGCGCTGATTGGCTAATACTGGGAAAGGACACATCATTCGGACAGGTGTGCTCGTTCCAGGTGCTGTTGCTGTTATTGTGGGTATTTCCACCGCTGTTGCTGCGCAACTGTTCCGCTGAGGTGACAAATTCCATGGTCAGTCGCTCCACAGACTTAAGCATCAAATCGGGATCTTTGTGCTTCTCCTGGCCGGCTGAACTGCAACTGGCACTGGGCGTGTTGGTGCCATCCAGCCTGACCATGGTGTCCATAATAAACGATTGATTTGACTCGTCGCTGGAGCGATCCGAATCCAATTCTCTAGACCCAATAGCGATCTCTAGATTGTTCACGTTCCCTCGACTTGGAGCTGGACTTTTTGCTGCGTCTGTGTCGATGACGTCGCGATGGATACTCGGCAGGCTGAGCGGGAGGCTGTGCGGGATGTGGTTCTGCTCTACGTCTGGAGCTGCTGTGCAGGGTGCACTTGCTGATGTAGTAGCTGCCATTGGGTGACACGGTTCCAATGCAGCTGCAGACGTAGCCAGGACGTTTTTTGGCAAGGGATTGATGATCTTCTTGGAAATGCCGGTGTTAATGCACTCTTGGAGCAGTTTCTCGTCTTTGCGCTCGCGATCTCGTTCCCGATGATGCTGGTGCTGGTGATGGTGATGATGACGCTGCCGCTTGGAGGATTGGCCAGCTGCAGCCGCTGGCAGCTGTACAGGCAGCGAATCAAATTGCTTGAGATTCGGATTGGACTGCTGTGTGGCTTGCCTGCCCGGCTCCTTTGACTTGTACATGCCCTTAAGGATGCATAGCTCGAACAGTGACTTGGACTGATTGTCATTAGAGTCACTTGAGTCCACGGAGCTGTAGGATTCCTGCTGATTCTTGCGCGTCGAGTTCAAAGAGCAGGCCGAGGTGGCCGCATTTATGGCAATGGGTTGTGATGAGGTTAGCGAGCTGGAGCGCTTGCTGGTGGTGCTCGAGCTGAAGCCAAGATTCGACTTGGGTCTATTGCAACCGGCGGCAATAGCCTGAAAAAAGAGAATGTGTGTTGAGTGTGTTTGAAGACCGAACATTGCTCCGGCATCCTACCTGACTCAGCAAATTGGTGTCATCCTCTGAGTCTATGGAGAGCGAACTAAGCGAATCATCTTGCCAATGCGGAGGCCGTCTAGCTTGCTCTTGTTTTAAAGGTAAGTCCATAGTCATGGTCTTGGCACTACTGGAATCGATGATGAAGGAAACTGTAAGTGGGTTCTCATTTCAAATGGTATTCAAACTTACCTAACTGGCTCCTGTAGCTGCACGGCTGGACCAACCAGACTAGAGCCCACTGTCAAATTGGACAGGCCAGACACCACAGAAAAGTTACAGGGACTGTCCTCCACCAGATACTTGCTCATCTCATCCCGCGAGGGTAAATATCCGGGTAGGTCATTGCCTCCACGTCTTAGCATGGCAATGGGATCCAGAACTGGAGCTGCGACTGCTTTTTGCATACCATCGCGGATGCATTGCTGGAGCAGGCCACCACCGCATTCCGAGGCATTGGAAGAGACATCGTCGGACAAATTAAGGGAATATCGCTGGGTTGGCAAGGAATCCTTAGGCTCGTTCGAATTGATAGAAATGGCCGAGAGATTGGTATTGCTGCCCACTTTGGAGAGCTGAGCGGGTGTATCCTCGGTGCAGTAGCTGAGCAGGGTTTCCTCAGCTATACTCGGTGCCGGCGCCACTGCTGCTTCCACAGCGGGCTTACGCTGCATTCCCATATTAATGCAATTGGCCAGTAGAAGTTCATCCTCGGGGTCATCTTCAACCACACCCACCAACTCCACGGCTTTGTCATCGTCCACAATGCTAAGATTGCTTAGGCTGGTCGCTGTTGAGAACTGGGCTGGAGTGTGCTCCACATTGAAACTGCTTAGATCATCCTCAAAGACACTGCGCAACGGAGTAGCTGCTGATGGCTGCTGAGCGCCGACGCCTCCGCCAGTTACGCTATTCCGGCGGGGAGACTGTGGCATACTCTGAGTGGGAGAGTCGGGCAGCTCAGAGGGTGATATCACCCCACTGGCCAGACGACTGAAATCACTCACCACCGAGCTCTTGTCATCGCAATTTGCAACATCCACGTCAACATCATGGACCAGTGAGTCCATGGAGCTGCGTCGAGAGAACATCAGCGGAGTTTCCAGGGCTGAGTTGGCCTGCAGGGCTGGTGGTTTGGTCACCGGATGATCCATTCGTTTAGCCGCCATCGCTGCCGTATCCTCTTCCTCCAGTTTGACAGGTTTCGACTTCATTTCAGATCCAGCTCCAACTCCCACAGTAGTTGTAGCCTTGCCCGACTCATCCAGACTACTGAGCGAGTCGTAGCGACTAAAGTAACCCGGTGTACCCTCTTCGCAATAGTTGATGGGCTTCTCGGGAGTATAAGAGCCTGATGCACATTGCGTTATCTTGGTTGTCTTCTTGGGAGCATTTGCGATGGCCACGGCCACCATCTCAACGGGCTTCACCTCAGCTTGGGTCTCAGTCTCCGTTTTGGTGGTCAAGCGAAGATCAGTCACAGATGCCGCATTGGAGATCACATAAGGAGTGTCCTCGGTCTGGTAACACTTGACACTGTCATCCAGTATCAGCAGGATCTCTTGTCCAGCTGCTTTTACCGGCACACCGGCACCCACAGTGGCCTCTGCCGCAATGGTTGGGGCCTTCTGACCCGATATGTCCTGTTCGGATTCAATTTGGTTCTCAGCATAGCGCAGGCTAAAGTCCGTGGGTTGATCCAAGTCTGTTTCCTGATATGTCGATGTGGTCTTTGTGGCATCCTCGTTGTACTTGACCGAGTAATCAATGGGCTGTTCCTCGGTGGTCTCCGCATCCTGCTCAAAGTTGGCCATCTTGGATGTGGCCTTACGCTGCGCATCCGAGGCAGAGGCAGAACGCATGAGATGCTCATACGCCGAATCCGACTTGGCTGAGTACACCGAATCTCGACTCTCACTCTTGGTGAGCATGGCGGAACGGGTAAGTCGGGGGACAGCCGCATGGCGACGAGTAGAAGACACCCGCTCCTTGCCATTGGTGTCCAAATTGTCACAGGTCTCGGCATGTCGCTCTCCCAACTCCTGCTGCAGAGCCTTTTGCTTGCGCGCCTCCAGAGTGGGTAGCTGCTTCAGGCCCATGGATCGGGCAATGGGATCAAGTGGGCTCTGATTCTGCACGGCCGGGCGAAAGTTGAGTAGGTTCTTTAGGGCCGAGGAGCTGCCCTCTGAGATCATGGCATGCTTGGAGTGAATAAGCGAGCGCAACATGGGTACAGCTCCATTATCCCAGAGGAACTTCTGGTCTTCGGGGCAGCGGGCAGAGAGATTCCACAAGGTGCCACACGAATTGCTGACCACCGTGAGGCTCTCGGATTTCAGCTGCTGCAGCAAAATGGCCAAACAATTGTGCTGGCGCAGGATCTGGCGATAGGGCTCACACACCGCAATATGGCTGGACACGTTTCGTAGGATGCCTCCAGCGTTCTCAATAATTTTAAGTGTCTTGCTCGGCCCCTCGTAGCTAAGCATGCCCACTAGAAAGGCCAGAGCTCCCTCCACTGAACAGAACTCGGCCTTATTGGTGCTGCAATGGGCCGAGAGGTTCCACAAGGCCGACAAGATGGCCTTCAGGGTGTTCTCACTTTTATTGCGCATTGCCGCCAAGGCCAGAGCAGTTACTGTTCCAATTTCATTAAGCACTGCCTTCATGTTGCTGTCCGCCCTCCAGGAAAGATTACGCAGCACACTTGCCGTCACCTGCAACAGATCATCGGGAGCCGAGTCCAGCTGGGCCACCAGTGCTTCCATGAACTGCTTCTGGCCACACAACAGAGCCTTGTTATTCTCATCTCCAAACGTGAGATTGGTCAAAGCCATCAGCGCATAGCGACGCAGCGAGTTGCAGCATTGATCCTCTGGCTTGGGACCATGCACAGCATGATCCAAATGAACCAGATTGGGTATGGCCTGCAGGGCACCCAATTCGCACATGGCATGACGATGTTCCTCATCGAAGCTGACCTTCATCAGGGACGAGATTGCGGCCAAAGGATGACGGTCCGAGTCATCGGCTATGGCCTCACCCCCACTCTGCAGCAGGGTCTTGAGAAAAGCACAGTAATCCATGATTTGATCAAGCAGTCGCAGCACTTTAGCCTCCCGGCGTCCCGACTTCTCATCCGGATGACTGTGGACCACATTGTGCAGAGCCAGGCTGGCACATTTACGCACCTCCTGCTCGTTGTCGGGTGCATGCATTATTTGCACCAGAAGCGGCATGCAGCCAGAGCGCCGCAGGGTGGCACAAGTCTGGGCATTTGCCGACAGCTCCAGGAACTTCTTCGACATCTCCAGCGGATCATTGGAGCCCAGCATGGAAAGCAACGAGTAGACACATTCCACTTTGGATCCCAGAGTGGCATCTACAGCTGCTGTTGCGGCTGCCCCATAACGCTCATCGAAACTCATGGTCCAGGCGCCTCCTTTGGGTAGTCGTGATGCACTTGCATTTGCACTATCTCCATCCAGGAAGCGAGATAGTGTGTACGAAGGTTCCTTGCTGCGTGAAGCTCGACCCGAGCTGGCTGGTGAACCGACACCACCATTCCTCTGCGGCAGCTCCTCCAGTTGCTGTTGCTGGGCGGATTTCCGTTCAAAGTTCCTATCGAGACTACGATGTTCTCTCAACTCACGCAACTCCTGTGCCAGCATGTAATCTGGCGGAATGGGATTCTCATCGAGAAAATGCTTGACTGCGGGCTTCTTTCCACCGTTCACTGCTCCCCCCACGCCCACAGCGCCTGCGCTCTGGGTAAAGTGCAGCGTGTTATCATCCTGGGTGAACTCCTTTTTGGTGTACCCACTGGCCGCCAACTCATAGTCACTAATCTCACCATCGCGCTCATACTTCTTGTCCATTTTCAGCTGCTCGCCGGCGGCACTAAAGTCATCCTCATAGTCGGGCGGTGGCACTGCATCATAGTCAAGAAAATGCGGCTTTCGATCGGGCACAGCATCCACATCCACTTCATCCAGACCAAGACCGGAGATGCCCGACACAATGGCCTGGTCAACGCCATCCTCCTCCAGTTCGGGACTTAGAGCTGGCTCTAACATGATTGGAGTACCAGGAGGCGTTGTCACACACACAGTGCTGGCAAGTCAATGCCTGTCCATGGCCTGCAAGAAGAAGAGTGAGTAAGTGAGTGATTGTGTGATTGAGTTATAAATTTAGCGCTGAACGAGCTGCCTGTGGCGAGACTAGAGTGTGGGCTAATTATAGCTAACGCCTGAAGCATCAGTGAGTGTCTTTGCCAGCAAGTTGGCCAAAAGTAAACCGTTAAGCGAAACGCAGATGGAGACAAGACAACAGATGTAATCTTAGCTCAAATTAAAACCAAAAGTGGCATGAGCTGACAATACAACAATCACTTTCCTACCCTTTAATATATAGCATTATGTTTTAAATGATTATGTAGAGAACTTTAACACAACCGCTCACCTTGCTCAGCTAATGACGCTAATTGTAAAGAAGGTAGTCATAAAAACGCTTCTCAAGCTTTGGTGTTGGAGTTCGGAGCTCAAATTAGAAGCACACTAACCAACCAAGAGATTAAGAGCAGTTCGGCTGGTTCCTGTTAAGTCAAATAGTGGATGATTTTTATACCCGTTACTCGTAGAGTAAAAAGGGTATACTAAAGTCGTGCAAATGTATGTAACAGGCAGAAGGAAGCATCTCCGATATCATAAAGTATATATATTCTTCATCAGCATCAACAGCCGAGTCGATATAGCCATGTCCGTCTGTCCGTCCATCGGTCCGTCTTTATGAACACCTAGATCTCAGAGACTAGAACAGCTAGAGCAACCAAATTTGAGATGCAAGCTAGTATTGTCTGTAGGCAGATCAAGTTTGTTTCAAATTTGGCCACGCCCCCTCCCGCCCCCGCAATAAAAAATATTGAATAACTCCCACAACTTTTAAGATATCGAGCTCAGATTTTGCAGTGTAGTCTATGTGGCCAATATCTACAATCTCACATTTTCAAAAGGATCGGATAATAAATGGCCGAGTTAAAAAAATGTTGCATACTTATCCGAGCTGAGCTGAGTAACGGGTATTTCGAAGTCGGGCAGGTTCGACTTTAACTTACGCTCTCGTTTTTTTTAACGCCGAATCAAGACTGCGATTCTCTAAAGTTCTGTAAAGCTTGGGGTGCGATCTACGGACAGGTTTTGAAAGCAACTAACCCATGGTTTTAGTTCATACCGTGGATTATACCAGAGCTGCAAGCTGGTAAGAAGACTTTACCTTTTTCGAAGTTCAGAACGCACCTATCTGGGGAAAAGTTGGGAGAGCACAGATCTTTAAATTTAGCGTGCAGGCTGATGTAGACGGTTTGCAAATTACAGAATTGTACGCTGCTTTTCGATTTTTTTGCGCGCATACTGCTTTGAAATTCCCAAACGATTATGCCACCGCAGTTGTATCGAAATATTTAAGTAGGCTCTGCGCCCGCTGACCACAAGAGTACAATAAGACTTCATTGCATTCGTGTTAAGGGCGAGAGGTCCTGAGTTCAACCCCCAGTCAAGGAGAGGAAAAGTATAAAAATTCTACATTTATTTTCTGAATATCTACCACTTAGCCAATAAAGCGGAGTGAAGTGCAAGCTGCATACGATGATTCGTCTGGCATTTAAAAATATCATATTTTTAAAATATTTAAACTTTAAACGAGAAAGCTAAGCTAACTTCGTCTGTGCCGAAGTTGTTATACCCTTGCAAGTCCTCGCTTAAATATTTTCAAATAGTACTCTTTTTACAATTTTCCGACCGATCGTTCGTATGGGAGCTATATGATATAGTCATCCGATTTGGCCAAAAATTTGCACGTGAAACAAACAAATACAAAATTTCAGGATGCTACCATTAAAGACAAAAAAGTTTTTTTAACTAAGACTGTTTCTCAGACCTATCTTTTGTATGGCAGCTATACTATATAGTTGTCCGATTTTAATAAAAAAAACATAGAAAACCTACGATTACAAAGTTTGGACACGTTTCCATTGAAAAGAAAAAAGTTTTTCATACCAAAAATAGTTTTCCGACCGATTGTTCCTATGGGAGCTAAGAGATATAGTCATCCAATCCGTTCGGTTCCGACATTTTAGTAGTGTGCAGCATAAAGAAGACTCTGTGCAAAAATTCGGCTCGTTAGCTTTAAAACTGAGACACTAGTTCGCGTAGAAACAGACAGACATACGGACAAAGCTTAATCGACTCAGCTCGTCACCCTGATCAAGAATATATATAATTTATGGGGTCGGAAATGAATATTTCTATGCGTTGCAAACTTCTGGGCAAAATTATAATACCATTTGCAAGGGTATAAAAAGGGCTGAAAACCTCGAAAAAATCACAAACATTTTGGGTTCGGGTTCAAGGAGCGGGCTAGGAAGGTCGCTGAACCCAGGTTCAGGTTTGAACCGTGGTTCAGACTTTATTTTGGCTGTTTTTGTTCTAAGGTCAAACATTTTTGGTTTCTTGGATCTTTTTGGATGAACAGATGTTAGAATTGGGACTGAACTTAAAATGTGTGAACGTTTTTCTAAGCACTTTGATAAGATACCGAAGACTTTAGAACTTGTGTGCTACAAGTATACCAAGTTGAGTATAAATCGCTGGGAAGCGATTTTAAAATTTATTTGGGTTTGGGTGCGGCAGGGAAATATTTTGTTGTTCCGATTCGGGTTACCCAAAAATTCCCGGAGTCTCCGACGCCGGAGCGGTTCGACTCCGAACCGGTTTGCAGTTTTTTTTTAAAGTGTATCGGCTTTTTATTGATATGAGACAATATATTATTGAGCTTCATATCATTATTTTTGTGTATATAAACTGAAATTTGATTTGGAAAAATGTAGTCGAATATTTTCCCTCTTACTTGGTTCGAACAGGTTTGGAGGGATTCAAATGTCCATATCGATTTGCACCCAGTTGAAACTTGAATCATAATTATCAATATGCAAAAGCCCCGGGTGACGCCGGGTATTTAGGTACTAACCATAAAATATAGCAGGGCTTAAGAGTTATATGGAACTGAGTCAGAGAAAATCCGGAGTAGATTATGCTTATGACAGAATCAACAGCTTTTCTTTTTGAAATCGGATTTATAAAGCCTCTTATAACTACATGGAGTAAAAAAGATTTTACAAAATATGCATTGAATGATTTCGGTATCCAGGTGGGCTGCTGAAAGACTAGTTAGCCACATATGACTTAGATGAATCACTGAATCTCATTTGGTCATTTTTATGAAAAATAATATGAGTTTTCTTCCATTGGAAAGGTATATATTAGAGCCCTGCATGAGATGAATCAAAGTTCCCCTTGACTTTCTTACTGATTTGATCTATCTATGAATTTCTAGTCATAGTTCACAAAATTATTGACTCATTGAATTATAGCTCATGAAATGAGGCATGAGCTATAGCTCATGACATGAGGCATGAGCTATATGATCTGTTTGAAATAGTTCAGCTCAGCTCAGCTCATGCTCAACTCCAATAGCTCATAGGGTTCAATGTCAATATGAATAGATCAAACAGCTCAGAGCCTTAATGTCATTAGTTTCTGGACTTGTTTTCATTAAAAATTTTAATTTAATTGCAAAATCAAGAACTATTAAAAAGCATAAACAAGAAATGGAGCATAATTTAAATAATGAGACTGCACTGGACTTAATCCAATCTGTAAGTAACTATAGTAAATGGTAGTTTAATTTATAGCACGTTTAAACGTTTAGTCGGTCGGTAGGTCACCACAGGTAACTCTACTAATTCAATGTTTTCCTTAATTCAAAATTAGTCTTCATCGAATTCCACCGAGTCAGAAAGCATCAAAAGCAAGCTCATTTCAGGAGAACTGAAGATTTGCCAAAAGCGCGGAAGAAGTAAGGTTTGGGATATATTTGGAAAAATTTTGGACAATCAATGCAATGAGGTCGCCAACTTTGTTGGCTGCAGAAAGTGCTGCAGTGTTTTTAAATTTAATAAAAGCACATCCAATTTGACACGTCATAAATGCTTCAAAACCTCCGAAGGCAACTCAACCGATAATCTTGTTGAAGTAGGCACAGACAGCAAAAAACATGTTGTGAAAATCGCGACTGAGTGGGCAGTCGAAAATTGTCGACCATTTCAATTAATGGCAGATTCTGGATTAGCAAAAGTTTGCTGATGCGATGATACAGCTTGGAGCTAAGTTCGGCTCAAATTTAAAAGCCAAAACAATAATTCCTCATCCCACTACATTATCAAGGAACGTAGACCGAATTATATGAGGATCTGTTTAAAAAGGTTAAGAACGAAATTACTCTTATTAAAAGTAAACAAATTGGATACAGTATAACAACAGATGCGTGGACCGACAATGTTGTAAAATGTGCATATGTGTCCGTGACAATTCATTATATATATCAGGGAAAATTTATGCATCGACTGGAAGCCAATAAGGCTGTATCAGGAGCATAAGTGGGTGGGTTTTGGGGGCTAGCAATTCAGCGGTGTGCAGTTTCTACATAACTGGGCCAATTAAACTTCCTTGGAAGCATATATATTTAACTCGTATCTAAGCTCGACCATGAAGCAGCGTTCTTCGAGGAAGTAGCGATGTATAGCGAATTGCGCAGTTGGGAAATATGGTAACAAAATTTTTTTGTGTTGACTTAATTTTTGACTTGATATGATCTAATGAACCACTGGAGCACAGATTGGAGCTTGATCTATTTGGAGCTTGATCTGTTTGGAGCTTGATCTGTTTGGAGCTTGATCTGTTTGGAGTCATTATAAATTTGAGCTGACTAACTCGATTCAAAATATTTTCAGACTTGATTTACTAGAACCTTATTTTTTAAACATGAATCAAAGGGCACTTTGATTCCACTCATGCAGGGCTCTAGTATATATAAAAATACAACAACTTTTCATAATATTTGACATTTCTGAAGTTTACCCAATTGGAGAAAGAACACGCATTTGGTTAGGTTGGGTTAAAGTAAAAAACTGGGTGTGTGTGTGTTGTTTGATAGCCAGACTGTTACAGTTTTGAATGAGTTCCACCTCTAAGAATGTCTCTTTTAGTGGTAGATTTTGTTGATGCGTTTTAACAAATGATAGGGTATAATTACAACTACAACAATGGCAACACAATCATTATCATGATTAGCAGGCGCTGCATCTTTTAGAAAGTAGCGGCACGGCGTCGTCTTTGCGGAATTTCCAGTGCATGAAAAAGTTACAGATGCGTTTTCAGTTGCTGCTGCCGCTGGCGTTGGTCTTGTTGTTGTTGTTGTTGTTGTTGTAGTTGGCTGGTGCTATGGATATTTCTCATTTGAGCTGCCGTTGAATTATGCGCAATTGCAATTTGGGGCTAAAGAAGCATACTTTTTATTGCAGCGGCGCATGCGCCGTAAAATTGAGCAGAATAATGTTTCGAGTATTCACAGACAAGCATACCCAACATACATACATATGTGTGTGAACCGGAGTCTGGGTCGCTGCCGTGCCTGGGTCGTGTGCCAGTTCAAGCTCCAATTGGCAAATTAATCAAAAGATTATAGAAAAAAGTGCCAAACCACAAAATGCTAAATGCGCTTGTGTAACAACGGAAATGCATCATTCAATCAAATGGAATGTTGGCCCAGCCAAACAGTGGCCAATCATTCACACGGCTGGCATGGGTTGTTTGCCTAGGTCTTACAATGATTTATGTATGTATGCTTTTTGTTTCTATTTTTTGGCTTTGCTATCCGTATCAGGTTACTGATAAGCTTTAGAACAATGATTATTTTTTCAATACGAAATACTTAGAATAGCATGGCGGAGAGTAGCCGGCATTTGGATGAATCAACATTTCATCAATTAGACAGGGCACGTACATGCGTGACATACAAATGTACGTACATACATATGTGGCCACAAAGAATGCTCAAATATGCGTCACTTGTCTAGCCGCAGGCCCCCCCCCAACCTCCTGCTCATCATGTCATTAACCGGGCGCAGCCGAACAACTAACACTAAAAGGAGACGGCGCACAGTGGAACCATTTATTCAAGTCAAGTCAATTCAAGTTATTCGAGATCAACTCAAGGCAAAGTGTTAAAAATAATGGGTTATGGCCTATCTCGAAGGCCTTACTATCAGAATCAGTAAACAGCCAGCGAACCCAAGCCCGATGTTTCACAAGCCGGTTGTGAACCGAACCGGTTCGAACCCGGAATAGCGTTTTATTTTACTGTCAGCCGAACCTCATAAAAGCTGAACCTGAACCTGTTCCGAACCTAAAATTTCAGTTCGGCTTGAGAAAAATAATAGCCATAACACATTGTAACAGCTACAATTTGGAATTTTACTTAGCAGTGATTTATACTAAGAGTATGTGGAGATAGAGATGTGTTCCACAAATCAGTTTCGACCCAAGATCGTCCAAATTTCCATACAGTTTGTGCCGTTTTAGGCTGATTACCATATAAACTTGTGCAAATTGTGAAATACCATTAAGTTTCAATATGTTTTTAAAATATTTTACTAATTTTTTTTTCTACAAATAATAAATAGTAAAAGAAACAATCTGTGACTGATTGATTTGGCATACAATAAGTTCTTCATTGGGAAAAGGTTCAAA
Source organism: Lordiphosa fenestrarum (assembly GCA_035044985.1). Lineage (NCBI taxonomy): Eukaryota > Metazoa > Arthropoda > Insecta > Diptera > Drosophilidae > Lordiphosa > Lordiphosa fenestrarum. Next base: position 257,743 of record JAWNNO010002009.1, read on the forward strand.
TAATATTTTTGTTTTTTGGTGCTCTTAAGAAGTTGATCTTTTTTTAATAGTCGAGGCAACTGAATAAAAGTGGAGAACGCAAGAATTGGGAGGGAAGGCGACTAGCACAGTCAACGAACGAACATTCATACTCTGCAAGACGTATCAAGGAGAACTTGTGTTGTCAAACATCCAAGGTTTTTGATCGAACACAACGACCAAATGTATAATCAGTAGAGAAATTAAGATTTATTTTCATTTTAATGATTTATAATAAGTAAATTAAAAGCTAGAATTAATCTGACTCGTGAAGATATTTACCCATTAGATTAATTGCATAATTTTTGGAAGCTGTTAATACCCTAAGCGGTTAATGTTGCAGTTAGTCAATTGCTAGTACAAAAATGCTCAAGGTCAGCGCAAAAATGCTTCGATAGTAAGTCTGAAAACGCAGTTCGGTCTAGTTTTATGTCTAGTTAATGGTCCATATTGCGTGGCTCGTGGGTGGATCTTTAAATGGTACTCCGTTCCCATTAAGCCTGTCAGGGTTTGCTGAATTTTAGTAAATTATCTTGAACCATTAACAGTTAAGTTCAAATTGTTGTCGCTCTGTGTTGCTGGTATAAAAGTATCCATAGAACGCGAATCTAGGGTACAGTTGATATACTGAGTATGAGGTGATACTTACAGAAGTTCCCTCTATCAGAATGTAAGAGTGTCATCCCGAGTTTTTTTAGTGTCGTAGTATGTTATGATATGTTATGTGACACATTTTTCTCTATGATTATTTTGGAGGTTTCTTTAATTTTGCAGTGCTAAAACTGATTGTTAATTGCAATCACATAGTTTGTAATGGTTTCTTAAGCAATATTCCCTCATTCTTTATACCAGTGATATATAAGGTTGTCAAAAAAGTCTTGCGGTATTTCCGCAAGCTTGTCTTTGCAAGCGCGTAGTTCTAGTTGTATTCGTCGCATCGGTTCACGCTAGAGCTTTTTGGAAAGCTCTTTTCACGCGCTAACACGTGTTTGATTTATTGTTGTTTGTTTTTAGTCGTTCGTGAGTTATAGCGTCGCAAACATGGAGCAAAATAAAGAGAAAATACGGCATATTTTACAGTACTACTACGATAAAGGCAAAGATGCATCTCATGCTGCCAATAAAATTTGTGCAGTTTATGGACCCGATACAGTTTCCATTTCCACCGCACAACGATGGTTTCAACGTTTTCGTTCTGGTGCAGAGGTGATCGAAGATGCGCCACGGTCCGGAAGGCCTGTCGTCGAAAATTGCGATAAAATCGCTGAATTGATCGAAAGAGACCGGCATAGTAGCAGCCGTAGCATCGGCCAAGAGCTGGGCATGAGTCATCAAACCGTTATAAACCATTTGAAGAAGCTTGGATTCAAAAAGAAGCTCGATGTATGGGTGCCACACGACTTGACGCAAAAAAACATTTTGGCCCGTATGGATGCATGCGAATCGCTTCTGAATCGCAACAAAATCGACCCGTTTTTGAAGCGGATGGTGACTGGCGATGATAAGTGGGTCACTTACGACAACGTGAAGCGCAAACGGTTGTGGTCGAAAAGCGGTGAAGCTGCCCAGACGGTGGCCAAGCCTGGATTGACGGCCAGGAAGGTTCTTCTGTTTGTTTGGTGGGATTGGCAGGGAATCATCCACTATGAGCTGCTCCCCTATGGCCAAACGCTCAATTCGGACCTGTACTGCCAACAACTGGACCGCTTGAATGCAGCACTCATGCAAAGAGGCCATCTTTGATCAACAGAGGCCGAATTGTCTTCCATCAGGACAACGCCAGGCCACACACATCTTTGGTGACGCGCCAGAAGCTCCGGGAGCTCGGATGGGTGGTTCTTTTGCATCCACCGTATAGTCCGGATCTCGCACCAAGTGATTACCACCTATTTCTGTCCATGGCGAACGAGCTTGGTAGTCGGAAGTTGGCCACAAGAGAGTCCAGTGAAAATTGGCTCTCCGAGTTTTTTGACAATAGGGAAGCGAGCTTCTATAAGAGGGGCATTATGAAGTTGGCATCTCGTTGGGAACTCGTCATCGAACAAAACGGCGCATATTTGACTTAAATCGCATTATTATAACCAATTTTATGAACAATTGAAAATTCAATAAAAATACCGCAAGACTTTTTTGAAGATAAAGGTACTTAAAGGTTACTTAGAAATAATAAAGAAAAGAAAAATTCTAATTACTCGACTCTGCATTTGAAAATCTCGAAATGGGCTATGAATTATACTAGTTCAATTTAATTGTTTCCTATGATTAGTGTTTTTAAATACTTAAAATTTTTTGGTCTCGATTTACCTTACTGTGGAAATGCCCGTATTTGGGGTTAATAAAAAATCGTTGCATCATTTTCGGGGCAGCATGCGCAGACTACTTATTACGAATGCTCTGTCAATTTACATAAGGGAAGGGCTATTAAACACTTCTTCTCCTACGTAACGGGTATGTTTAAGTCGTGCAGATCCGACTTTAACTTACATTTTCGATTGATACATTTCCATGCCATAATACTCAAAAGCAAAACTGTACAACAAAAGGCTGAATAGCCTTCCAACCGATTTGTAATAGGGCTCTATTGATTTTAACCAAACTTTAAACTGTATGCGATCCACTGTGCGCTTAGTTTTTGGCACACATTTTGCATACCGAAAACTCAAACGGCAGAACTATCAAAGAAAGAAAGTTATATGGCGCGGGGGGGAGGTGAAGGTACGGAGGCAATGACAGCGCGCGGTGATGGAGCTCAAAAGTCATTAAAAACAGGAAAGGGGGGAAGTATGCGCAAAATATAAATAATAAAAGTTCAAACAATGTCCATATGTACCCACACACACACACACGCGCAACGCAAGTGTGTGAGTTAGTTTAATGAACGCCGCTTCGTTGTTGCTGTTGTCTTTGCGGAGATTATGTAAATTGTAGAGACAAGTAAAAGGGAAACTAAATACTAACGACTAACGAATGTTATTATTATTTAGTTGCTGCCGCATGTTGAACAAATACAATACTACGATAGTCCAAGTCCCTACACCATGCATAATACATAAATGCTTTCAAAGATAATTTAGACGCGTATGCAACTGAAAGACACTCGATGATTAATTATATTTAACAAAAGGCGAAAGAAAATTGCTAAACACTTATCAATTAGGTGCGCGGCATTCACTTTACAAGACATCAGCAGCAGCGGCAGCAACAACAACAACCGCTGTTGATAAAGGAGCCACACATACATATGCAATCGCTCTTCCACTCCCACACTCACGCGCCCAGTCACAATTGGATTTTATTGATTTTTCCTGCAAAAGGGAATAGGAATAGAGCAATGTCCAAAAAACGCCAGCAACTCGGAATTGTATTAATTAAAAACTTGTCGGCTTCTGCATGGTTCCACCTTAAATGTTTATACTTGTTGTTTTATTTTTTAATTTGTCACAGTCACACACTCATCTATACTACACTAAATAAGAAGATTCTGAACGAGGGAGACTCCCACACAGGGCAGGTTTTTTTTGTGGCATACCTTGAAATGGAAACAAACAAGACGATTCTCTTTAAGCAGCTGTTGACTTAGTTGGACACATTTCTTCGTTTTATCGCTGCTATTTACTTTCGGATATTGCACTTATAATTATTACACATTTCGTGATAAACGAAATGCAAAAAAAAGTGGTCACAAAATTGTTATCTGCGAGAAGCACGTCCAACCGCTGTTGATTCGGAAAACACAATAGGAAAACATTGAGAGTCCAGAAAACAGGGCTGCCAGACCAGCTAAATCGATATAGAACCAGTTCGTTCGTTCGGTTTAAAGAGTATGCAAGAATAAAATATATATAAAGAAAATATGCATACGTTTTGTGCTGATATTTTATAATTTTAGCCCTGTTCTCATAAGCGCGGAAAAACTATGACCCAAAATTGGAATTTATTAATTCAACGTCCACATACATTTTTAGTATGGCCATATATGGGCCAAATGACAAAATATAGGAACGGCCAGACAAGTGGTCAGCTGTTTTTCGTTTACGAAACCAAACTCAATTTAAATGTTTGTGATTTGAAAATAATTAGAAAACACTGTTTATGATAGTTTGGGAGCATCATCAAAATATTGCTGGATGCTGCCCTTGTCACTCCGGCGATCCTCGCTTGAACTTGTTCTGCCCGCGTCTGTTTTGAGACCGCCAGGACTGCCAACTTCTCTCCTCTTTGGTATTAGTGAGACCCTATCGTGTTCGTGACTTCACTCGTGATTTCTGAAATAATCAACATATTGAAATGAAGGGAACTTCAGGCAGGGAAATTATTTGAGTGTGGCCAGAGGCGGCAAAGGCAAACGTAAAGCAAGAAGACAAAGGGAGGAGAGGAGCAGGAGAGTCAATGAGAATGAGAATTTAGTTAAGATTAATAAATTGCAATTTTGACAACTATCTACCTAAAGAACTTGCCCTGGTCGTACTTCAAACAAATCGAAAAAACATGGAACACATGGATGTCGATGTGGAGATGTCGGGCAAGCCGAGTACCTCAAGCTCAGCGGTTGCGGCAGCTGCCGGCAGCAACAAACCACAGGACAATATTATGGCTGCGTCGGGCATAGTTGCCTCGGTGACCGTTTCGCTGCATCCACTGGTCATAATGAATATATCGGAGCACTGGACGCGCTTTCGTGCCCAGCACGGCGAACCGCGTCAGGTCTTTGGAGCTCTAATTGGCAAGCAGAAGGGACGAAATATTGAGGTGATGAACTCGTTCGAGCTCAAGACGGATGTCATAGCCGATGAAACGATTATCAACAAAGACTACTATAACAAAAAGGAGCAGCAGTACAAGCAGGTACACAAGGATGAAACGGGGGCACAAGCCTTGACCTTACTAATGTTTGGGTTGTTGTTGCAGCTTTCAGCGATCTCGACTTCATTGGCTGGTATACAACAGGCGAGTGTCCCACAGCGTCTGACATCAAAATCCAGAAACAGATTGCCACCATTAATGAGTGCCCCATAATGCTGCAGCTGAATCCGTTGTCTCGCAGCGTGGACCACTTGCCTTTAAAGCTCTTCGAATCGCTGATCGATCTGGTGGATGGTGAGGCCACAATGCTCTTTGTTCCCCTCACCTACACACTGGCCACCGAGGAGGCGGAACGCATTGGCGTGGATCATGTGGCCCGTATGACGACCAACGAGTCGGGCGAGAAAAGTGTGGTGGCCGAGCATTTGGTGGCGCAGGACAGTGCCATCAAAATGTTGAATACGCGCATCAAAATCGTGCTCCAGTACATCAAAGATGTGGAGTCGGGTAAACTGAAGGCAAATCAGGAGATATTGCGCGAGGCGTATGCACTGTGCCATCGTCTGCCCGTAATGCAGGTGCCCGCCTTTCAGGAGGAGTTCTACACACAATGCAACGATGTGGGCTTGATCAGTTACCTGGGAACGCTGACCAAGGGCTGCAATGACATGCATCACTTTGTCAACAAATTTAATATGCTCTACGATCGCCAAGGATCGTCGCGTCGCATACGTGGCCTCTATTATTAAGCAAACAAATTTGATTTTTTAAACGAAATGTGCTAGGATTTCTAATTAAAATGGCGAAGCGAATGATGATTGAGTGCTCCTGTCCCCAGTCAATCCCAAAACATGAACATGAACTTTGTGGTTCAACCAAACAGTTTCGTGGCGTCACGAGAGGGGTGAGTTGATATGAAGTTTTCATTTCCTTTTTATTTATTTTCAAACTTTCTGCATACTTTTTTTTTTAAATTTATGGTGACTTTTCTTAGAATTGGGAAATTGGTTGAAAGTATTAACTGACTTGATATGAGTTTCTTACGTTTAGTAAAGGGAACACTTCAATTCCCTGAACCGGTCCGCATCAACAGCCGAGTCATGTCCGTCTGTCTGTCCGTATGAACGCACTGATCTCAGTGATGGTAAGAGATAAAGGTTTCACATGCTTCATATGCTTCTTATGTCTGCAGGCAGATCAAGTATATTTTCAATTTTGGCCACGCCCCCGCAATTTAGTGAACAGTTTTAAAGATAGATGGTTCGTTCCTTCTAGACATCTTTAGTAATCAGGATAGCTTATCGATCCGCCAAATGGAATGGTGAAAGTCGGATGAACCTTTGTCGATTTATGATTAACAGTTATGATTCGCTGCTGCTGCGCTGCTTTCAGCTGCTACTGCAGCATCAAAATTTATGCTGAGCGTATAATTTCGTTGGTATGGAGAATGTTATAGGCGGGCTTGACCTACTTTCTTTCTTGTTTGAAAATGCTATTAGCTGCAAATCTGTCTTTCTCTAAATCATGCTTAGCTTTTTCGTTACAGATGCACCTGGTGAAGACTGGATTGCTCTACAGACTACAGCTAATGAAATCTTCAGTAGATTATGCACCGAACGATTCAAAAACTATAAAGTTTCTACAATATCAAAATGTCGTTATAATCGTTCAATTACCTCCAGAAGGAGTCAAATCTAAATTCTTGAATATCTTAAAAAGTGCACGGTACATTTTTATTTAAAAAAAATATAGAGGAAAGTTGTCTCCGGCTCGGCGGAAGTTTGTATCACGTTTTCTAACTAATTTGAAGGACATTTCCACTGAAAACAAACAATTTTTTCTCGATTAACCCTTTAAACCCCAAGTTAAAATGGGTGGACCTAAAAAATATTTCACTTCATATTTTTAGTGGTACGGCCACAAAGGTTAACTGATATGAATTTCAAAGATCCACGAATCATAGATCGTCCTTACGAAACGATTCCTAAAAACCTTTCTAAAATTCCTGAAATTCAGATAATCAATTTTCTCTCGTAAAGTAGCTTTTTATATATTCTTTTAACTATTCTGAACTAGCACAATTTTGTTTTTTGCAAATCAAACCAATGGATTTCATAGAAATGATTAAAATGTAGATTAATGAGAAACTGCGCAACCAATTGAGTTTACCACATTCACGAAATTGGCGGGAAATGTGATCAGCTGTTGAGTTATCGACATAATTTAGGGTTACCAACACTTTTACTATAAAACAGGAATGTTGCTGAACTGCATCAAATTCATGTTTGACAATTTTATAATCCACTCGGAAAATAATTGTATTAAATCCCTCGGTATGATGCAGATCTGCATCACCACCATGTAAAGGGTTAAGACCACTTTTCTGACTATACTTTTCTATGACAGCTATACTATATAGATGTCCGATTTCGACCAATCTTGGTGGAATTATGGGAGAGCATAGCTAACTAAGAAATACAAAGTTTAAAGGCGTTTTCGTTGAAAACAAAAAAGGGTTTTCTCACTGAAAACTAGTTTCTCGACCGATCATTCATATGGCAGCTATAACCTATAGTCATCCGATTTTGACAATACTTTGAAGAATTATGTGAAA
>JAWNNO010002011.1:0-16052 GCA_035044985.1 Lordiphosa fenestrarum
AAAATTCGTTTTCTTATAACTGTTGTTGCTTTTGAATTGTTTCGTTCATTTGTATTGGTGACTACGCAAGCAGTAGGTACTCTTGGGCTTTACATAACATCCTTGGCGATAGTTGGTGGTGTATCTAAGAGAGTTCGACAATATGGCTAGAAAGTTTACTCAGACTTAAGGTACGATTTTTCAGCATAACTCTCAAAATACGTACATAATTTGGTTTCTTGAAGAAAAGTAGAAACCGATTCACAAATAAGAGTGTATTAAACAGATTCAAAAGACCATAAAAATCAGAAGCTAATCAAAATTTGTTCTTAAAACAAAGAATCTGTTTTGAAAGAAGGCTGGAAAGCAGAAATATACAATTACTTCATTAGAAAAGTGCTAGAACCTGGGCTTCAGACTGGTTTTAAACCGAACCGGTTCGGACCCCGAACTTAGATATATTTTTATACCCTGTTCCCATTGAAAATGGGTAAAGGGGTATCATGAAGTTGTGCGAATGTATGTAACATAAAGTATATATATTCTTGATCAGCATGAACAGCCGAGTCGATATAGCCATGTCCGTCTGTCCGTCCGTCCGTCCGTCCGTCTGTCTGTATGAACGCGTCGATCTCAGAGACTATAAGAGATAGAGCCACAAATTTTGCACGAAGGTAGATTAATGCTGTTCGCAGATCAAGTTTGTTTCAGATTTGGAAAATTCCCACCCGTCCCCCTTTTATCATCAAAAAACCAAGACCTCCTCTAGAAATCCTACACCTAAACAACCGTCAGATCCACAATTTTCAAGTTAGAGCCTTGAGAGAGTTCAGTATGCATCAAGCTAGGCCCAATATCTATCTATTCTGAAAAGTACAATCAGATCGGACAAAAAACACCGGAGTTATAAGCGAAACAGTTGAGCTGATAAGAGCACCCCCCCCAGTTGTTGGCCAGGACTACCAAAAGTGTTGCCTACATTTAGGATGACATTTTGTCACAAAGAAATAAATGAAAACAAATGAACAGGGTATTTTGTGGTCGACTGCAGCGCCCTTACTTGTTTACTGTGAATCGAACCCAGAAAAGGCAAAATTTCAGTTCGGTTGGAAAAATACACATTCAAATATCTCAGCTATTGCCTAGTGATTTTGTATATGTTATTTGTTCCATATAAAGCAGAGAGAGTCTCTTAGGCAATTTACACTGAGCCTAAAGACTGCCTTTACTGAAAATTGCCCCAAGGCAGCCGGTAAACTGTGACTTAAACGCCAGTCTAAAACCATAATATCTTATTAAACATTCTAGATTCGATACCCTGAAGAATCTATGTCTGCAAACCGTTGGTTCGGTTCAGTGGTTCGGGGAAGTATTGAACCACCTGTTGGGTAACGGTTCGAAAAAGTTGACAAGCCACCAGTTTGGTTTATTAAACGGTTTATGCATCCATCTAAATCGCCCATTTCGGTTCGGTTCGGTGGTTCACTCTCAGTTTTGAAGCAATATACTTCTTATAAGAAATGTTGGTCCTAAAATAGCTTTAGCAACTCAAATCCGTTGGGCTTAAGTTACAGGAAAACAACTCAAATGCAACAGATATCGTAAGCAACCTAAATACAAAGCATTTCAATTGGTTTTGGGAGCTTCCTGGGCATTAAATGAAGCAAAAATTAGGCATACTTCATCAAAGTATGTGCCTGACTATGCTTAAACCTTAACAACTGCCTTATATTGCTATCTATATTCAAAAACCTCAAACTGTTCGAACATTACCCATAAAAAAAGGTTGTAAAATCGACAAACTTAGGCGAAAGTGAAAGTGGATCTTCGGTGAATGTATTCAAACTATATTCTGTTGAGTTGATTTGGGATTACCCTAATCGTTTTAAAGAAAAGTTAACCTTTAATCTCTTTCCGCATAAAATGGAAATCGACAATGTTTAAATATGACCTAAAGTTCGATCGATTCACTTGCTATTGGTGGCTGCATTCGCTACGCTTAGCTCACACTGCAGACCTGCCTGCTGTCAAATTGTTTAAATTAACTTTCGCTGGTGCCATTAGCCCGAAAGTTTTCCTTTATTTTGGGAAAATCAGCGAAGCGCAGCATATAAAATGTGTATAAAATTATATACAAAGAGTTTTGTTTTGTTTTTTTTTTCTACAGGGCAACTGGCCTCACATCCGTTGTTAAGTTCCGCGAGAAATGGTTTTTGCATTTTCCCCATTGCGTTTGTAGGTTTTGGGTGTGTGTGTGTGTGTGTGTGTGCAAAGAATTGCGTAAACATTTGCTTTTCCGGGACTCTCAAATGGGTCAATCAATAATGAGACGGGGCTGTGGTCTTTTGGGTGTGTGTGCGAATGCAATTTGCTACGCTATCATTGCTGCTCCCATAAAACTGCACTGGTTTGGACTGTCGATAAGCCAGATCCGTTCTAATTTCACCAAGAACAGGCTGAGCCAAGCAAACTAGACCAGCCACTTGACCACTTTTAGCGGACCCATTCAAGCCTGACCAATTAGCAGATAGAGCTCTGATCGGCAGCAGCAACAACTGTAATATCAACCGCAAAGCAACGAACTCTGGAAAATGCAGCCAGCTGCCACACCCACATCAATTTGATTTCTGCCATAAATAGCCAAATGGACGTCGCCAACAAAACTTTACACACTCCAGCGCCCGCCCCGCTCCCGCGCCCGCTCCCGCTGCACATAAATCATAGACGACCCATCGAGGCAGTGAAAATCGATGCGACAAAACAAATAAAAATAGAATGCGAAAATATTGTTGAGCGGGGGGAAAATGTGTGTCGCGCTCACGTGTGCGTGTGTGTGTGCCGTCTGATTGAATTTTCTTGACAGATTAAAGCCTGAAATGGAGGGGAGATACCAATTTAGCTAGCACAGCCTCACAGAGACAAAGCTTCAGTTCTCCCTAGTCAACATTTGATACTCATTTCTCATTCTCTAGAACAAATTGATTATGGGAAATAGATTCTGAACAGAGTGATTCAACCTTTTGAAGTAAATGTATACATCTTTTTATACAAATTCTGTTAAAATTACTGAAAGAAGAGGCAATCAGAAAGCAGCCCTTACTGAACAAACATGAGCAGTTCAAGAAGAACATGCTGACTTGTTCAGTTTAGTTATCAACTCAACTTCGTTCACTGACTCATGTGCAAGAGCAAAACAAGTTGGTGAAATGTAGCTGGTTCTGTACCGGCTTCGAACCGGTTCAATAGTGGTTCAGGCTGGTACAACAAAGTCAAACATTTTGCCGGTTCTGAACCACTTCAATGGTGGTTCAGGTGCCAACCTTTTGATGGTCTTTATATAACAAATCTCAGATATTATGTAGATAAACCAGAACTGTAAACTCTCATCTTCTAGACAGCTGCTATGTGTCAGATAATCTCAGATTTTGTTCTGTTATTTGTAGGTTTATGTGACAGATAGCTCTATGTGGTAGACCAGAAAATGGGCCCTTAGAAAAGATTTGTCTCTTACCTAGGACTATTGAATTTTGCTTAATTATAGAAGGCCACAAAATTAGATGCTATATCTTTGCTCAAAAAATTCTTAAAATCATATTCCAAACTTTATTTTAAAGCTCAGATATATTACTTTACGATAACAACAAAGTGAGTCACAATAAACGAAAATATTACCCACAAAACCAGCCTAAAATCGACTTTAAGCTCAAGTAATCAAAAATCAGCGGGTAGTGAGTGCGCCTGCTGTTTAAGAGATCGTGGAAATAGTTTTTTCTTAAAAAACAAGAAAGAAAGTCGGTCAAGCCCGACTATAACATACTCTGTACCAAGAAAATTTGTCTTTTGATCATAACTCGAAAACCGTTCATCCGATCTTCTTCATTCCTTTGGCGGATCGATAAGTTATCCTAATAACTAAATATGTCCAGAAGGAACAAGCCATCTATCTTTAAAACTGTGGGAGATATGACGTTTTTTCTAAATTGCGGGGGCGGGAGGGGGCGTGGCCAAAATTGAAAATAAACTTGATCTGCCTGCAGACATAAGAAGCATATGTCCCATACATGTCAAACCTCTATCTCTTACCATCCCTGAGATCTGTGCGTTCATACGGACAGACAGACAGACAGACAGACAGACGGACGGACGGACAGACGGACATGGCTATATCGACTCGGCTGTTGATGCTGATCAAGAATATATATACTTTATGGGGTCGGAGATGCTTCCTTCTGCCTGTTACATACTTTTGCACAAACTTATAATACTCTATGTACCTTCGGTACAGAGTATAAAAAAACGTACTCACCCAGTCATCTTCACTAGCTATTGACACCAGCTTTCAAGTAACTAGCCATGAAAAGGCTTCCTAAACTTTGCTATTCGGATTCGGCGTTCAATTGTAGGCTAGAAGTACTTAAATCTTAATCTCTTAGCCAAGTTTAGACGTGATGAACCAAATTCCAAAAAAAAAACACGAGAATCAGCTAGATTGGAACAAGATTGCCTCTTCAGCAGACATTTTATAAAAAAAAGTGTATAAATTTACTTCAAAGGGGTTCAAGTTAAAACCTACTCTGAATCAGCATTCAGAATCTATTTCCGATAATCAATAGCCTAGTGTTATCTACATGTAATATAAGTTCTTAACATTTCAGTTTGGAGAATCATTGAGAATTTATTATAAGTTTCCATTAAAAGTTTCGGATTTCCCTTAGTTTGTTAATTGAAGTTTCAAACCGACTCATTCAAGGTATCTTTTCTAGAAAACGTCATAGCAACCTGCAGTTTGTTTAGTTGCTGTAGTTCGATCAATAGAATAAACAAAAACACAATGTTTTCATTGAAAAAATGTTGAAAAAGTGCACAAACAAACAACCTTAAAATGCCTTCCACAAATGTTTACTTTATAGCACTTCTTAACCATTTAAGGTGTTACTTTTATTTGAATACAAGTATAAGGTGAATGTGGAAGAAGTTTTGTTAGAATTTCCTTAAGGATCAGACGACAAAGTGATACTATAAACATAAGCTGTGCCCAATTGCAATGTATGTTCAGCTGATTCGTGTTTCTCATATCAAATTCGATTCCACGGACAGTACCTAACCTAAAGTGGGTAGAACCCGGCCTACAAATAAAGGCCTGTTCTCGTTTTAGAAGTCGTTTGATCGGTATAAGACCAAAATTTGCATAGTTTTTGGACCATAACATTCAAACATAATATCAAAAAAGTGAAAAGCAGCAAGCCGTTATTTTTGTGATTTTTTTCAACATGGGGAAAAAGGGAAATTTCACAGAAAAATTCATATTTTTATACTCTGTACCGTAGGTACATAGAGTATTATAAGTTTGTGCAAAAGTATGTAACAGGCAGAAGGAAGCATCTCCGACCCCATAAAGTATATATATTCTTGATCAGCATCAACAGCCGAGTCGATATAGCCATGTCCGTCCGTCCGTCTGTCCGTCCGTATGAACGCACAGATCTCAGAGATGGTAAGAGATAGAGGGTTGACATGTATGGGACATATGCTTCTTATGTCTGCAGGCAGATCAAGTTTATTTTCAATTTTGGCCACGCCCCCTCCCGCCCCCGCAATTTAAAAAAAACGTCATATCTCCCACAGTTTTGAAGATAGATGGCTTGTTCCTTCTGGACATATTTAGTTATTAGAATAACTTATCGATCCGCCAAAGGAATGAAGAAGATCGGATGAACGGTTTTCGAGTTATGATCAAAAGACAAAATTTCTTGGTACAGAGTATGTTATAGTCGGGCTTGACCGACTTTCTTTCTTGTTCATATTCAAATCCAAAAAATGTATCCAAACTAAACTTTGGTTATGTTTTTTTTGTGATCGTTGTACAACTAAGCCTACGTAGAAACCAAATTTGATTTCCATAGGTTAATAATGTGACTACAGGACCCAAAAGTCTGAACAAACCTCGTTCAACAAACGTTAAGCGTTATTTTGAATTCATTGGGAATGCTTGCTAACGTTTTTGGTAAACTTGTTTAAACATTTTCACGGTTTTTCCAGACATAAGCCAAAATTCGAATGTGTTTAAAGTTTGTACTAACTGAAAGTGTTACCCCATACTGGATTCTTTCGCTCTGTGTATTACTTTGGTAAGCCTAAAGCTTACTTTGTTTTTAAACAAAATGGAATTTGTGTTAGCTATCTATGGACTGCCAACGATGAGTTAACATAAATATGTAGCTACATAAGTCTTCTTCCTTCTGACAACGCCCCTGTTCCCTTTTAATGTGGCACATTTGTTGCCTTGATGTGGCAACACTTTTTGATGATGGCCTAAAACTCCAGTTAACAAGCCTGACTTAGTGTGGCTCTCTCTGGCTTCTTCTTCTCTCTCTCTCTCTCTCTCTCTGTCTCTCTGTGTGTCTTGTTATGTTTAAGCTGCTCTCTCGGCTTTTGCCTCTAATGTTCACAGACACACCTTGATGGCTCTCTCTCTCTCAATCTCTCTCACGCGCGCTGTGTGAATTCAGGTTTTCACTCAGACTGTGTTTGGGCCATGTTTGCGTGCTGCCAAGTCGTTACCACTTCTCTTGTATTTTATTATAATTTTTCTACTTGCTGGCTGGTAGTGTGTGTACGTTTCCCCCCCCCCCCCCGTATTGTTGTACAGTTATTAGCATTCGATTGTGTGTGCGGGGGAGGGGGGGGCACTCCTCAAGCTTTGCTTTGCTTGTCTGGTTTATCTGTTTGTCTGCTATTTGGCCAATTTCTTGGTTCAACCGGTTCTCTAATGCAGTAGTAGCCACTGTCCATGGTGTGAAGAAGTTGTTCGTAGGATTGAATTTGGGTCAAAGTCTTCCTTTGGCTTGCTTTTGATGGGACGGGCCACGTTTACGTGTTTGCTAGATTTTCCGGGGTGACGCATGTTTGAGGTATGGAAATGCGAGTGGTAGGGGGGAGGGGGTTGAAAAACAGTCACCTGCCATTCATATTCGCATGGCCTTTGTTTTGGCGCTGCTTATCTTATCTTAGCACATTTCGTAGTATGGCTAAATGCCAATTGATGATAAGGAACCTGCCCAACCGGGCTGCTTTATTTTGGTGCCAGTGACGTCGTCGACCCTGTCTCGAAGAAGTTCCTTACCTTAAGTGGAATCAACCACCCCGAGCAGATTTGTGTCGCATTTTGAGAAAACTAAATAGAAAACTGCTGCGTTGTTGTTGTGGCACGTTGCCCCTGACTACGGCCGACAGCTTATAAGAATTTCACACCCCGTTGCCTGCCTCTTCCTGTTGCAGTTGAGGCACACTAAATGCGAACCGACTGAGAAAAACACAGAATACGGTAAAAGGAAAATAGAGTAAGGCAAGCAAAAGATACACCAAAAGCTTGACACACACACACACACACACACATACTCTACTCTCTCGCTCTCTCAGTGTAGCTTTTTCGTATGTGTGTGTGTGTGGGAGCTATGAAGTCATATCTACGCTTGTGTGAGTTGTTGTAGAAGCCACCGAAAAAACTCTGACCACAGCCCAAAAAAAAAGAATGAAACGAAGAAACGTTCCAAGCTGCCTCTTTCAGCTTAAACTTACCCGCTTCTAATCCTGTTCAGCTTCAGTTAATCCTGCGTTAAATTATAAATTTGTTGACACTTTTCCTATTGCACTTTTTGTTGTTGTTGTTGTTACACACAATTTGTAGTTGTTGTTGTCGTCGTCGTTGAATACCTGTTGAAAATTTGACCTGAGTATTAGAGAATAGAGCGAGAGAGTGTGCGGGCCAGCGAGGGGGGGAGGGAGCGAGGAGCGGGTTTTGGCGTGGGCGTGTGCACTAAATAAATGGCTTATAAATTGTATTTTATATCAATTTATTTATAAAACACCCAGCTGAAATTGCGCGCTTTTGGCTTGGTTATTGAGAATTCTTTGCTGGCAAATTTCTATTTGGCCTTTTGGCAGGCACACACACACACACAGACACACACAGGAAGAATCACCGCACAGAACGTACCGAATCCAACAAATTTTTATTCGAAATGCTTTGCACGAAGAGCAAACTGGTACTGAGAGATATTTACTTTGACACACACCAAAACAACCACCACCGCAGTGCTTTCTGCGTAAACAGTTGCACAACGGTTGACAGGGGTGTTTGGTGGGGGGGGGAGGCGGTCCAGTGTTGGTTAAGTGTGGGGAATATGGCTCTGGGCGCCCAGCTTAAACGGTTGAGGGTAATACAAAAACCTTTGCTTCAGTCATTTCCAAATTAGCTACACTTTATTGCAATGTCATTTCTATACAACAAATCAACGTTTCCTGTACACACAGGGTTTCAGTGAGAACGGCTTCAATTTGACCGCCTTGGCCACATGTCGCATCTTCTTAAAATGAAAGAAATAGAAATAGTTCACGGCCACATCCTTCTTGATGAGATCAAAGCCACAAGCTGCCATTGAGCGCACAAATTCTCGTACATCCTCGAATCTGGATTGAATCTCTGCTATGTACAGATTTCCGTGCAGCTTCAACAGACGATTGGCCTCTAGCAGGAAATCATTTAAGTTTGTGCCCATCAGGGAGAGACAATAGACAGCCACATCCAGGGATTGATCCTTAAGTGGCGTCTCGGTGATGTTGCAGGCAATGATATCATCTCGACTGGCCACCAAATCCATGGAGTACACCTTGTTTGGCACGGATTGGGCCAGTTTGCCCTCACCACAGCCAAAGTCGCCAATAATGGCTGTCTTGGGCAGTCGCTTGATGGTTTTGATGATGCGGTTGAGGGGATTTGCGGGCCACTTTTCCACCTGCTGACGATAGCCAGCATGGTAGGCTCCAAAGGCAGAGCTATCGGAGCGGAATAGAGACTCGGCCTTTTTGCTGGTCATGGAGTAGAGCTGTTCGTTGATGTAGCGAAAGCGGCCACCCAAGAGTTCAGACTGGAACTTGTTGGCCAAGCTGGAGGAAGAGTTGACGGTGCTGGTGGTTTCCATGGCCTCCAAGGCCGCCTGCGCTAGCTCTGGTTTCAGTGTGAGGGGCTTCTTTTTACCCTTGGTGGCCTGGTCAGAGGGTCTTTGTTTTTCTATGCGTCCTTGGCGGATTTTGTGCATGGCCTTCATGCCCTCATCTGCCTCATCATCGGAGGAGCTGTCGGCAGGTGGAGCCAGCGGTCCAGCTCCCATTCTATAGTTAAATTTGTTGTTCGGCTGCTGCTGCTGTTGCTCCGCTTGCTCCTTCTTCTTCTTGGGCTTCTTTTTTTTGAGTTTCTTGGCTGCTGCTTGTCCATTACTGGCTCCTGGCACCGAGGCAAACTCTATGATCTCGGCTCCCTGCTCCCAAGGCGGCACTTCGAAGGGTTTCATTTTGGATTGTAAACAATTTACCCCCCAAACACGTGAAGCCAGCTTAGTAGGACCAAACTCCACTATTTTTGGTATTAGGGAGGCCACATCTCAGTAGTTTTACGGCATGGTGCTGCTAGGTCAGCCGTTTTCCAGCTAAATTTGGCCACCATGACCATTTCCAACACTGTTGCAGGGCGGCAAATTCAAAGTCTTCTTCAAATACTTTTTATTTTGTTTGCTCTAAACTAAAGTTCAACAAGTTTAAATTGTAATTTTGGGTTTTACGCAGTTTCACATAAAAACTAATTAACTTAAGGGCTAGAGAACTATTAATGTTTGTTTGGTTTTTCTTTCATATCAAACTGAAGACCATAAAACGTGCTGCTTGGAAAGTGGTAGCTTAGCCTATAAATCGTTTTTTTCAATTTGAATCTGTGTATATTTATTAGTTTCTCAATTTTGTTTTTAGAAAAGTCTTACTTGTCTTATTTTGCTTCCCAACAAACCTTCTAAATTTCGTTTTTCTTGTTAAATTTTGAGCCAAATTGTGTTGAAAGCATTTTGCATTTTGCCATTTACAATTTGCCAACAACTAAACACTAATTGAAGTTCTTTACTAACTGTTTGGAAACACATTTTATTATTGGCTTTGTGGTGGACACAAATTGCTAAAATAATTTAATTACGATTAGTTTCTTGTGTACATAAATTAAAGCGTTTTACAAAAATATAACTACAACGGAATTCCGGGGGTTGCGACTGTGTGCGAGAATTGCCCTCGTGTTGGCTGGCTACATCGAAACGATCATCAAATTGCGCTAAGTAGCTCTCGAATCTCGCTAATTTTAGTAATTTGGTGCTTAGGCCTACGAGTAATTAAATTACAGTTAGTAGTTGACGACGACGACGACGACGACGACGAACGACGGCGCTGCTTGCTGGCCTTTAAAATTTATTGTGTATCGAATTATATTTAAAATATAACAATTGGATTACGTGGGGCTGTGGTTGGTGTTGTTGTTGTTGTTGTGGATGTTGATGCTGCTGATGTCGTGTGCCGCTGTCCCCTTAGTAGCTGGCCTCGTGACCAGCCAAAATGTACAGATCGTGTCCCTCCTCGCTGCCCAGCGAACCAGTGCGCAGCAGTTGACTCTCCAAGGCGACAACCCTGCAGAATGGATAGAAAGAAATCAGAGAAGTTGTGGTATACGTTTACACTTGAAAAGCACCTCCCAGAGGTAAGTTATCCGGCCATTTTCACTTTTTAAACTGTTTTTCTTCCCCCAGTCCTGCTGCTCATCATCCTCCTGCACCTCATCCTGCACCTCCTCCTGCTCCTCATCCTGCACCTAATCCTGCTCCTAATCCTGCACCTCATCCTCCACCCCATCCACCGCCTGCTTCTCCTGCCCCTAATCCTGCTCCTCATCCTGCACCCCATCCGGCACCTCATGCTGCTCCTCGTCCTCCACCCCATCCAGCGCCTGCTCCTACTCATCCATCTCCATATCCTGCACCTCATCCTCCACCCCATCCACCGCCTGTGTCTCCTGCCCCTAATCCTGCTCCTCATCCTGCACCTAATCCTCCACCCCATCCAGGGCCTGCTTCCCCTAATCCTGCGCCTCATCCTCCACCCCATCCAGCGCCTGCTCCTACTGATCCTGCTCCATATCCTGCACCTCATCCTCCACCCCATCCACAGCCTGCTTCTCCTGCCCCTAATCCTACTCCTCATCCTCCTCCTGCTCCTCATCCTGCACCTAATCCTGCTCCTAATCCTGCACCTCATCCTCCACCCCATCCAGGGCCTCATCCTCCACCCCATCCAGCGCCTGCTCCTACTGATCCTGCTCCATATCCTGCACCTCATCCTCCACCCCATCCACAGCCTGCTTCTCCTGCCCCTAATCCTGCTCCTCATCCTGCTCCTCATCCTGCACCCCATCCGGCACCTCATGCTGCTCCTCGTCCTCCACCCCATCCAGGGCCTGCTTCCCCTAATCCTGTGCCTCATCCTCCACCCCATCCAGCGCCTGCTCCTACTCATCCTGCTCCATATCCTGCACCTCATCCTCCACCCCATCCACCGCCTGCTTCTCATACCCCTAATCCTGCTCCTCATCCTCCTCCTGCACCTAATCCTGCACCTAATCCTGCTCCTAATCCAGGGCCTGGTCCTCCACCTAATCCTGTGCCTCATCCTCCACCACATCCAGCGCCTGCTCCTACTGATCCTGCTCCATATCCTGCACCTCATCCTCCACCCCATCCACCGCCTGCTTCTCATGCCCCTAATCCTGCTCCTCATCCTGCTCCTCATCCTGCACCCCATCCGGCACTGGGCCTCATCCTCCACCCCATCCAGCGCCTAATCCTACTGATCCTGCTCCATATCCTGCACCTCATCCTCCACCCCATCCACAGCCTGCTTCTCCTGCCCCTAATCCTGCTCCTCATCCTGCACCTAATCCTGCCCCTAATCCTGCTCCTCATCCTGCACCCCATCCGGCACCTCATGCTGCTCCTCGTCCTCCACCCCATCCAGCGCCTGCTCCTACTCATCCATCTCCATATCCTGCACCTCATCCTCCACCCCATCCACAGCCTGCTTCTCCTGCACCTAATCCTGCTCCTCAACCTGCACCTAATCCTCCACCCCATCCAGGGCGTGGTTCCCCTAATCCTGCGCCTCATCCTCCACCCCATCCAGCGCCTGCTCCTACTGATCCTGCTCCATATCCTGCACCTCATCCTCCACCCCATCCACAGCCTGCTTCTCCTGCCCCTAATCCTACTCCTCATCCTCCTCCTGCTCCTCATCCTGCCCCTAATCCTGCTCCTCATCCTGCCCCTAATCCTGCTCCTCATCCTGCACCTAATCCTCCACACCATCCAGGGCCTGCTTCCCCTAATCCTGTGCCTCATCCTCCACCCCATCCAGCGCCTGCTCCTACTCATCCTGCTCCATATCCTGCACCTCATCCTCCACCCCATCCACAGACTGCTTCTCCTGCCCCTAATCCTACTCTTCATCCTCCTCCTGCTCCTTATCCTGCCCCTAATCCTGTTCCTCATCCTGCACCTAATCCTGCTCCTAATCCTGCACCTCATCCTCCACCCCATCCAGGGCCTGCTTCCCCTAATCCTGCGCCTCATCTTCCACCCCATCCAGCGCCTGCTCCTACTGATCCTGCTCCATATCCTGCACCTAATCCTCCACCCCATCCAGGGCCTGCTTCCCCTAATCCTGCACCTCATCCTGCTCCTCGTCCTCCACCCCATCCACCGCCTGCTTCTCATGCCCCTAATCCTGCTCCTCATCCTGCACCTAATCCTCCACCCCATCCAGGGCCTGGTTCCCCTAATCCTGCGCCTCATCCTCCACCCCATCCAGCGCCTGCTCCTACTGATCCTGCTCCATATCCTGCACCTCATCCTCCACCCAATCCACAGCCTGCTTCTCCTGCCCCTAATCCTACTCCTCATCCTCCTCCTGCTCCTCATCCTGCCCCTAATCCTGCTCCTCATCCTGCCCCTAATCCTGCTCCTCATCCTGCCCCTCATCCTGCACCTAATCCTCCACCCCGTCCAGGGCCTGCTTCCCCTAATCCTGCGCCTCATCCTCCACCCCATCCAGCGCCTGCTCCTTCTTATCCTGCTCCATATCCTGCACCTCATCCTCCACCCCATCCACCGCCTGCTTCTCATGCCCCTAATCCTGCTCCTCATCCTGCACCTAATCCTCCACGCCATCCAGCGCCTGCTCCTACTCATCCTGCTCCATATCCTGCACCTCATCCTCCACCCCATCCACAGCCTGCTTCTCCTGCCCCTAATCCTGCTCCTCATCCTCCTCCTGCTCCTCATCCTGCACCTAATCCTGCTCCTAATCCTGCACCTAATCCTCCACCCCATCCAGGGCCTGGTTCCCCTAATCCTGCGCCTCATCCTCCACCCCATCCAGCGCCTGCTCCTACTGATCCTGCTCCATATCCTGCACCTCATCCTCCACCCCATCCACAGCCTGCTTCTCATGCCCCTAATCCTACTCCTCATCCTCCTCCTGCTCCTCATCCTGCACCTAATCCTGCTCCATATCCTGCACCTCATCCTCCACCCCATCCACCGCCTGCTTCTCCTCCCCCTATCCTGCTACTCATCTTGCTCCTCATCCTGCACATCTAAAACAAGAGGTGCTTTATAAACTAAGCCGGCAAATGTCCGCACAGAACAAAAAATCCTGGAATTGATGTGAAACATGCTCCTCTACCTCATCCTCCACCCCATCCAGGGCCTGTTTCCCCTAATCCTGCTCCTCGTCCTCCACCCGATCCACCGCCTGCTTCTCATGCCCCTAATCCTGCTCCTCATCCTGCACCTAATCCTCCACCCCATCCAGGGCCTGGTTCCCCTAATCCAGCGCCTGCTCCTACTGATCCTGCTCCATATTCTGCACCTCATCCTCCACCCCATCCACAGCCTGCTTCTCCTGCCCCTAATCCTGCTCCTCATCCTCCTCCTGCTCCTCATCCTGCCCCTAATCCTGCTCCTCATCCTGCCCCTAATCCTGCTCCTCATCCTGCACCTAATCCTCCACCCCATCCAGGGCCTGCTCCTACTCATCCTGCTCCATATCCTGCACCTCATCCTCCACCCCATCCACAGCCTGCTTCTCCTGCCCCTAATCCTGCTCCTCATCCTCCTCCTGCTCCTCATCCTGCACCTAATCCTGCTCCTAATCCTGCACCTCATCCTCCACCCCATCCAGGGCCTGCTTTCCCTAATCCTGCGCCTCATTCTCCACCCCATCCAGCGCCTGCTCCTTCTTATCCTGCTCCATATCCTGCACCTCATCCTCCACCCCATCCAGCGCCTGCTCCTACTCATCCTGCTCCATATCCTGCACCTCATCCTCCACCCCATCCACAGCCTGCTTCTCCTGCCCCTAATCCTACTCCTCATCCTCCTCCTGCTCCTCATCCTGCCCCTAATCCTGCTCCTCATCCTGCCCCTAATCCTGCTCCTCATCCTGCACCTAATCCTCCACCCCATCCAGGGCCTGCTCCTACTCATCCTGCTCCATATCCTGCACCTCATCCTCCACCCCATCCACAGCCTGCTTCTCCTGCCCCTAATCCTGCTCCTCATCCTCCTCCTGCTCCTCATCCTGCACCTAATCCTGCTCCTAATCCTGCACCTCATCCTCCACCCCATCCAGGGCCTGCTTCCCCTAATCCTGCGCCTCATCCTCCACCCCATCCAGCGCCTGCTCCTACTCATCCTGCTCCATATCCTGCACCTCATCCTCCACCCCATCCACAGCCTGCTTCTCCTGCCCCTAATCCTGCTCCTCATCCTCCTCCTGCTCCTCATCCTGCACCTAATCCTCCACCCCATCCAGGGCCTGCTCCTACTCATCCTGCTCCATATCCTGCACCTCATCCTCCACCCCATCCACAGCCTGCTTCTCATGCCCCTAATCCTGCTCCTCATCCTGCACCTAATCCTCCACCCCATCCAGGGCCTGGTTCCCCTAATCCAGCGCCTGCTCCTACTGATCCTGCTCCATATCCTGCACCTC
The DNA here is from genome assembly GCA_035044985.1 of Lordiphosa fenestrarum. NCBI lineage: Eukaryota > Metazoa > Arthropoda > Insecta > Diptera > Drosophilidae > Lordiphosa > Lordiphosa fenestrarum. Next base: position 14,896 of record JAWNNO010002011.1, read on the forward strand.
ATCCTCCACCCCATCCACAGCCTGCTTCTCCTGCCCCTAATCCTGCTCCTCATCCTCCTCCTGCTCCTCATCCTGCACCTAATCCTGTTCCTAATCCTGCACCTAATCCTGTTCCTAATCCTGCACCTCATCCTCCACCCCATCCAGGGCCTGCTTCCCCTAATCCTGCGCCTCATCCTCCACCCCATCCAGCGCCTGCTCCTCTCATCCTGCTCCATATCCTGCACCTCATCCTCCACCCCATCCACAGCCTGCTTCTCCTGCCCCTAATCCTGCTCCTCATCCTCCTCCTGCTCCTCATCCTGCACCTAATCCTCCACCCCATCCAGGGCCTGCTCCTACTCATCCTGCTCCATATCCTGCACCTCATCCTCCACCCCATCCACAGCCTGCTTCTCATGCCCCTAATCCTGCTCCTCATCCTGCACCTAATCCTCCACCCCATCCAGGGCCTGGTTCCCCTAATCCAGCGCCTGCTCCTACTGATCCTGCTCCATATCCTGCACCTCATCCTCCACCCCATCCACAGCCTGCTTCTCCTGCCCCTAATCCTGCTCCTCATCCTCCTCCTGCTCCTCATCCTGCCCCTAATCCTGCTCCTCATCCTGCCCCTAATCCTGCTCCTCATCCTGCACCTAATCCTCCACCCCATCCAGGGCCTGCTCCTACTCATCCTGCTCCATATCCTGCACCTCATCCTCCACCCCATCCACAGCCTGCTTCTCCTGCCCCTAATCCTGCTCCTCATCCTCTTCCTGCTCCTCATCCTGCACCTAATCCTGCCTCCTAATCCTGCACCTCATCCTCCACCCCATCCAGGGCCTGCTTCCCCTAATCCTGCGTCCCATCCTCCACCCCATCCAGCGCCTGCTCCTACTCATCCTGCTCCATATCCTGCACCTCATCCTCCACCCCATCCACAGCCTGCTTCTCCTGCCCCTAATCCTGCTCCTCATCCTCCTCCTGCTCCTCATCCTGCACCTAATCCTGCTCCTAATCGTGCACCTCATCCTCCACCCCATCCAGGGCCTGCTTCCCCTAATCCTGCGTCCCATCCTCCACCCCATCCAGCGCCTGCTCCTTCTTATCCTGCTCCATATCCTGCACCTCATCCTCCACCCCATCCACCGCCTGCTTCTCCTGCCCCTAATCCTGCT